>ML814857.1:56083-68407 GCA_009831015.1 Picea engelmannii | reverse complement strand
TTATTTATATAATTTTCTAATGAATTAAGGTTATATATTTTGGAAGCTTTAATTCAATTTTCTAAGTTTCAACATTTTACACCATATTCTAATATGTTGTGCATGTACCCAATAATTCTTCCTAGTAACGAGATTGTCTTTTTATATATTTCTATTACAATTGACTTCAAGTGATGAGAGAAAAGAATTAGGTTACATCAACCTTTACATTTTTTCCTTTAAAGAAAAGATAATATAGTTTATTCATAATCTCATTAGTTAACCTCTGTGGGGGCGAAATTCTTCAGTCTTGGTACATTCTTGCATAGCTGAGTTTATATCTTAATGTTGGACAGAACTTTTCCTATGTAGTATGAGTTATTATTGCTTGGGGGTTGTTATATTTGGTACTGAGTCAAAGTACATCCATTTGGGGACAAGTTTAGTATGAGGGGAAAGAACTTCATTTTTTGTTGTCGCTACCTTCCATTTGGGGACTTGTTAATGTTGTTAGGAGGGTCAAAACAAAAGGGTGACACCTACAGGCCCATCTCTTTCTTTGGGGGAGTTGTTTTTTATGATTTTTTTGGCCTATATTACCACTTACAGAGCTGGTATCTCCTACTGATAATTGTTGTACACTACAGTCATCTACAAGCAGGCTTATTTGGAGTAGTTTTGTAGAGACAACATATATAGAGAACATATATCAAGTTCCTCTTCTAGTATTTTGTATTTTTCTTTGATTTCATTGTATTGTTGCCACCAAATATTTAATACAATAAAGCAGTGGGGTTATTTTTTTGTTTTTTATATTCCTATAGCAAAGTTTGTGTTTACTATGTGAGTAGAATGTTTTTATTACAAACTGTTTGTCTTAATATCTAAACCAAGAACTGAAACAAAATGTATCAGAAAATTTAGCAAGGTACATTACATCCAACCATACATCCTCCAAAGTACTATAGTACCACTTTTGCTTCTATCGTCCATTCTACTCTCCAAATATGGCCCTGTCCATGTACAGGTATAGGCCCGAATTCAGGCTTGTACCTGTACATGGACAGGGTCAAATTTCAAGGTAGTGTGTTCTATTACCATTAGTTTATAAGCAACATGTATAAGGTGTGATATGTAATAGATCAAGCATGTAGTGTCTATGTAAGCTAGGTTCACTATTAACTATATATTGTCTATGTAAGCGTGATTTTGAAACTGTATGATAAAAAATAGATGTAGTCCAATAATAACAACTTAATATTTAAAAATACACAATTAAGGAAAACATAACAATGGTATTACATAATCACTACTTTCTAAATCCAAATGTATTGACACAATTTTGTCAACGTTGTACTATTTTCTAAATCCAAATGTATCACTACTTTCTTTCCTAATCTTGTTAAGGTATATGGTAAATTGACAGGGCCATATTCGGCCCTGTCCATGTATAGGTACAGACCCGAATTTGGGCCTGTACCTATATAAGGACAGGGTTGAATATGGCCCTACCAACAATCTAAAAAAACATATTTAATTCCTAAACAATCTAAAAATCTAAACTATAATTCTGTTATAAATTTTAATTCTATTTTAGTAAATCAATCTAATCTAACCATACCTTAATGATGCTCATTGCTCCAACTTCCACAACATCGTCGTTGCTCCAATGTCCACCGCCCGTCCGCCCACAGCAAACGCCAAGAAACACAACAACACAACCAGCTCTCTGCACTCACATCAAACACTCTCCAAACTCGCAAACACTCTCCGAACAACACAACAAACACTCCTTGAAATCGCAAACACTCTCCGAACAACACAACAACAAACACTCTCCAAACTCACAAAAACTATGATAGGAGTGATGTGCGGGTAATATATAAACATTTGTTCAGCCGAAATAATGTTTCGGCTGAAAAAAGCTTTTCGGCCGAAAGATAGTTCAACCGAAACATTATTTCGGCCGGAATATCTTTCGGCCAAAAATATGTTATTGGATGAAAAAATATCCGTCCAGCTAAAATTGGACACGGAAATAGAGGGCGTTGTCAGGGTGTCGTTCAATTTGATGTTCAAAGGTTTGGCTGAAAATAGTACTTTCGACCGAAAAAAAAAATAAGTTCGGCTGAAAAAATGATTTTCGGAATGTTGGAGACCCGATTGTCACGAAAGTGTAACCCACCTTCATGATTCCACCCCCAACTTATATAGTTGTGAAAGTTTATCTTGCCTTTTATTGATATAAAGCCTTTTTTACCTTTTAATTAGGGCTTTGTACGTTTTGATCTTATCGAGTTTTAAGGACTCATTAGAAGCATCCCTAATGTTTTTTCTAGCAATTTTACATTCCTGATCATACCAAGGGTTGGTCATTCTATTATTCTTTTTATAGGACACCTCGAAAGAAAACTTGTTAATAGAAGTGGAAAGGGTAGTTGTAAAATTATGATAGAGTTCTTCAATGTTGACCTTATAAGTTAGGAGATTTAATTTACTATTTAAATCCTTTAAGAAAATGTCAATTTTGCTTAAGCGCAAATTCCTTTGATTATCAGAATTCTCTTCAATGGCGCTCCTTTGCATGGAAAATTTTAGAGTTAGGGTTAAAGGTTTATGATCAGAGTTAGGCTCATGGTCATTTAAAAGGTCAAAAGTTGTTATTTGGTTGGAAACAGAGATATCAGATATCACATAATCTACAACACTACTACCTAGCCCATGAATACAAGTAATCTGGTTGGAGTTTGGCCACTTCATTACTCCATTGAAAATTATTAGGTCTTGAGAGTTGCAGATCTTGACCAACTCAGTACCAAACAAATTCCCAATTAGGTCTTCAGAGCTTCTTTTGTAGCTATTAGATAAAACAAGGTTGTCATCTAGCCATAAAGGATTATGGTTGGAATCAATACTTAAAAGATTAGCTTGTTTAGTTGCAATCCTAGCATTAAAGTCTCCTAGCAGGATGATATTACCTATTTTTACAAACTATAAATATAGTGTTCTAAATTATTATAGGGACAATTGTTATCTGGATTATTTTTCTTATAAAAAGTAGAATTAATAGGTGCAAAATAATAAATTGCTATATACATTCAATCTTATGAAGTTGAATGTGAGGAGAAATGCCCTTTTTAATATAACAAGCTATGTCTCATATCCCTCTACTGTGACATTTCAGTGGATAGATAATATCAATATCAATAGAGATCCAACTTATCATAGGACCTTTGCACCATAGAAAACCATATATATATATATATATATATATATATATATATATATAAACTAAGTTTATAAAAATATTTTTAGTAAAAATAAATTTTGAGAGATTTATTTTTTATCAATCTAATTTAATTATGGTAAATTACTTTTTCACATAAAATACTAATATAGTTAACTAAATTCAAAAACCAATTTTAAAGTTTATGATAAATTACTTTTTCAAATAAAAATATTAAGACAGCGAGAAAGTAAACAACAATATATATAGAAAATAAACAATATTATATATATATATATATATATATAATTGGACTGACTAGCATGGCAACTAGATCGCACTAATTTCCCAATACAGCGAAGAAAGTGAACAATGATATATTTATATATAAAAAATTGTACTGACTAGCACGGCAGTTAGATTGCACTAATTCACGGGAAACATAACTCCAACGTTCAAAGGAAAAAAGCGAGAATAACATATATAATAATATTATAGCCCTGACCAGCACACCAGCCAATTCATGGACAAGTACGGATTCAACGTTCAAAATCACAATATTGAAACAAACAAGACTGTGGATAACACCGATCTACTCTGATSTGATTTAGCTGCCTGTCTAWCTGTCCTCCTCGTTTATTAGTCAACAGGTTCTTTCTAATTGCCAGCAGGTGGTGATGTCAATTTAGCTCTCCATCCGGTTATAAATTCAAATATCTCGGCCGGATCGGACAAAACGTCTTTCAGTCCATCGGCTTTACAAAATCTTTCCGCCCATGCACTTAATAGCGGCATTTTATCTGTATCTATTAAAACTATATTGGTAACCTTCTCCATCGTTTTGATGAATACCACTATCCCGCCCAATGAGATGTCAACAAACCCTATCTCATCTCCTCCAAAATACGCTTTTCCGTTAGTTTGCAAGGCTTCCTCCAACAAAAGAAAGTTGGCCACGGATTCCTCAGCCGCTTTCTGTTGCTGCTCACCCTGGCCATTTAAAACTCCTCGAAGAGAGGGAACGATCTGCAGCCACAAATACTTAATATTAGAGACAGAATACAAAAAATGTAATTAAAACCCAAATAGAAGATGATGAACGAATGGATGAATTACCTTATCGTCTACAAAGGCAGACCAGAAGCGGGCAATGGCTTGGTCATATGGATCTTTGGACATAAGATTTGGCGCCTTACTGTACCATGCCTCGTCGATGTACTGCACAATAATCATTGATTCGCAAACAGGCTTCCCGTTGTGTATGAGCACCGGAATCATCTTGTGAACAGGGTTTGATTGCAGTAGCAGCTGGCTCTTGTTTTGAAAGTCCTCTTCGATGAACTCGTAATCGATCCCTTTAAGAGCAAGTGCTATGCGAACCCGCACTAGGAAGGGACTCCGAGTCGCACCTAAGAGCTTAAGTTGCCCCTCTTCTCCACAAGCCTCCATGTCACTGCTCTATTGTTAAATCGTTCTGAAATGAAATGTGCTTCTCTGAGATATGTGCTATCTCCACTATACTTATATAGCTATAATAGACTACAACAAAACTTGTTCCGTCAGTCACCAAGACCGGATCGCTCGGTTGCTTCACCCGTGAAGCTACATCAGCGGGACCACATCCTTCGGTCATAAAACATTGAAGGAGGAGGAGTCAAGGGAACAGCATCCTTTACTTGACTCGCGTGACTGTTCAAGTGATGCCAAACAATTGGAAACTTCTCTGAATTTGCTTGGCGTGAAATAAGAAGCTGATAAATTCAGTTTTTTTTTATAAAAGTTAATGAATTAATAAATACTACTGGGTAAGATTCCTTTCTATATCGCTGTATTTTTTGCCTTCTTAAATGTTTTGATCGCGTGTTTTTTTGTGAGTATTAATTTTTAAAGCATTGCATTTTCGCAAGCAGTGATATCATTATTATTTAAAATGTATTGACATCGGCATCCTCCCAGTCTCATTTCCCCACCCAAGGGCTCGCCCATCCCTGTTACCCACTTATTTGCCCAGCTTTTTTAAAAGATGGACGCCGATGGATTATATTAATATATATATAAATTGTTATATTTTAATTAATTTTTAAAACATTACATCCCATTAGAATTTGTGAAAATACATTGCATTTACCTTTTCATTTCTGTGTGCAGCGATTTTCTTTTCCTTAAATGACTACGGACTAAGAGAAATGAGAAGGATATTGGCTAAGTTGTGAGAAGAAATGAGTTGGGTTGAGTGAGCAGGTAATTTATAGCTTGGTTCCTTCTCCATGAGTTGGGTTGAGTGAGAAAAAATTGAGAGCAAGTACACTCTTGATTAAAAAAAAAAAAAGCATATTACATCTTTGATTTTGTGTTCCTTAGTCCCTTAAGTTTGAACTTTCCTTATGTTCATCCCCCAAGCTCTCTCTATTTTGTGAAGGATGAACCCAATTACTCCTAGAACTTGTGAGCTTGCGTAGAGGATTGAAGTGGTGAAGGCCCAGGTGGAGGACTTAGTTTCTCGGTTTCGACGAGTTGTTGATACATAAGGTTGTCACCTATGTACTTTTACTGATTATATATTATATTAATAGAAATACTCTTTTCTCGTCCAATTATATGTTGCAAATGTTTATATTATTTTCCATGAGTAAATTTGCTATACATATTAATGGATTATGCTAGTTTATATGCTAACATGTCATACATTTTTCATATGCTTTTGTGTCTTGGATGTTTAGGACAAGTTGTAGGTATCAAGCATTCAAAAGGTCTCCTAAGAACATTCAAAAGAGGTAGGATTCTAGCCTTTCTTTTGTTGGCATTTTCATTTATCTAGCATACTTGAAATTTGAGTTGATTTCTTGGTGTCATTATGTCTGTTTGTGGTCCTACCCCAAACCATAGATATTTATTCCTCGTAAGAGAATTGACGACTCCATTGGGAATTCTCCTTTTTGGGGTTTGTTGGTGATTTTTCTCTTTGTTTTCTCTCTGTTTTATGTGTCTACTGTAGCTTAACAACCTCTACATTGTTGAGTATATGAGTTGTTTGGCTTAATTCGTACCCAGTCAATGTTTTGCTTGGAATATGTGGGTTCTCCCTGAACAATCACGTACATACATAGGCTATCTGTGCTTAGGGCGCGTATATACGTTGTTGTTCCCAAAACAGTCGCATACATCTTTTTCTAAGCCTCTTAGGTTCAATTTGGTGTTTGTTGGGTGGGCTCTGAGTGTTGCTAAGTATTCTTTGGTCCTTGTTCTGCCTCTTGAGTGCTTACAAAGTGATAGGAAGTTGTGTTATTGTTAAATTTTGGCAAACTTGTTTCTTGTTATTTTTCTCATTTTTAGTCCTTGCATTTAGGTCTGAGAAGTAGCTTCTTGGTGTCCTACTCGGCTTGTCTTCATGTGCTTGAAGTAGGGTCTATCTAAGAGGTTATTATTTCAGTTTTGCATTTTCATTCCTTTATATTGAAAATGCAAAAAAATTGCATTTCTTTTGAAGCATTTGCACTTTTGTCTAGATTTCAATAATCTTGGAATTTTAGGAAATATTGCATTGTCATTAAAATTGAAAGAGACTCCATATTGTGCAGAGCATTTAGAAGCATGCTTCTGCTGAGTCATAACACTGTTAGTTTCACGACCATACCTCTTGAGTAAACATAAACCACTAAAATTAATGCTCAGTAATTAAGATTGATTAGAAATATTTTATCTTTTAGGGTATACAAACAAGTTTAGGATTTAGGGCCTTGGAATAGGATTTTGTGAGTAAACTCCTCCAAGGCTACAAAACTCAATGTAGGTGTCTATCCAGAAAGTGGTGAAATCCATTGTGTAATTGGTGTGCTCGGGAGACTTCACTACAACTAGAGTTAAGCATGAGGTTGCACAAAGTTGGTTATAGAGATAGCCCTCTAATATCGTCCTAGCATCGAAGATATTTCTGGGGTTCTATTCATATATGGGGGTTCTTGGGGTACCTTGGTGCTTCTTGAGCTTCAGGCTTAGCTACCCTGCCCATACGATGGACTTGATATGTGGTTGTTCGCCCGATCATTGGTTATACTGCGATGACGTTAGTTTCATATCCTAGGTGTCCACACAGGACCTTACTTGTAGGGGTTATTCTACAGGTATCCTAAGTCAGATAGGGATCATATAGCACACCGAATTTATGGAGGATATTCTCTTGAGAGGGGTCTAACCGATTGCGCAATGAATCCCATGAGGGTCCTTATAAATGATTTTGTTACCTCTGCTCTATTGTTCAGGAGTCTCAATCCCCTCTTGGGAGAGTCATACCTTCTTTAGTTCAGGAGGCCCCTTTTCATCCACCCTCTCTTGTTTGCGTGAATTGGCCTCTAGTTTTATTTAGGAGTGTGCTCTTTGTATATTAGTTGGCCTTGGGATTTTACTTTGCGTCACGATTTTTGAGTCATCGTGGAGCATGACCAACCTCCCCGCCGATCTCGTCGAATCTCGAATTAATTACAATAGTTTGGTCTAATACCGAAGCCACCTCCTAAAAGGTCTAAAAGTGGTACATACATCTCTGTCGCTCAGCCTCACAATCATCCCATCATGAGTACTGATTCAAATATGAGTGTATCATAAAACCCTTCGAATCCAACCTCTGTTATGGTTAGTGGAGTCCCCATGACTCCCTCATCCTCAATTACTTGGATTCCTGCGACTCCCTCAGTTAGCGCTACCTTGTCCATGAGCGTAGCTCAATCCATGGGGACGAATCCTTATATATTTTTGAGTATTATGACTTCATCATCATAGATATCCATTCCCATGGAACCTTTCCAAAGGGGATGCCTATTTATAGTGCTCAGTCGATGCCTCTAGCCTCTAATCCTTTTTTTGTTTGGTATGTCGATTATGAATTCGTACATGTCGTCCTCCATTCTAACATCTAATGTCAATACTAGTTTTGGGTCAGGGGGAACATTGTCTCCTTATAATGCTTTCCTGTTTGGTGGGGGCCATATCCCTTCGTCATTTCCTACAATAGGGGGTTGGAATCCTCCCTCCTCTAGACCCAATCCTAGTTATAATTTTCAAGGATGGAATGGAAAATGGGTAGTGTTTCTAATTCATATATCTTGTTTGTCAATCCTTCATCCACAATGGATGTTCCCGCGAATGTTTTTCTTATGGAAAATCCTCCTCTAACCTATGGTATGACATCAGGGGGGAATTCATTTTATAATATGGGAAACCCCCTGCATGGAGTTCCTTCTTTAGGGGGAAATGTATATCCTCACATGGGTAATTCGTATCATATCACTTTTTCCTCATAAGTGTTCTCATCTGGGATGATGCCTTTACAACATTTCATGAATCAATTAGGAGGAGGACAATATCCTACCGGGTAGGGCCATGGTGTCTACCAGAACCCTCCTCATCCTGTGGTCTCTCAAATTCAGTATTTTTACTGGGAGCATGGTATCAGAGGCTACAACCAAGGCTCCATTTTTTGGCCATGCTGAATTTTCCAGAATTTTCGAGACTAATGAACGACCTTGTGTGTCATTATCCGACATGGACCCCGGTTCATGCCAATCTTCCCTCAAACATTCCAAAATTTGAGGGTAAGAGTGGTGAGGATCCAGGTGATCATGTTACTACTTTTCACTTATGGTGCTCGTCAAAATATCTTAATGATGAATCGGTCTGTTTGAGACCATTTCAATGCACCCTTATGGGGGTTGTTGTGAAATGATACATTAAGTTACCAGGGGGTACATAACAAACTTTCCATGAGTTGGCCTTAGTTTTTCTCAACCAATTTCAATTGTTGGTTCGTTACGACGTCGATATCGATCTTTTTTCTACTTTCTGTCAGGACAAAGCTACCCACATATTGAATCACATTCAAGAGTGGCCTAGATGAAAGTGGTTGATTAAAGCTAACATTCCTCCATAGTTTCTATTAGAGTGGTTCCTTAAGTCCCTATTGCCATATATTTCGAAGGATGTTTCTGCATCCAGGGTAACGAATGAGGAAGAGGCCATATTTAAAGCCCAACAATTAGATCTTATATATGATTAATCTGAGATTCTCTATGAAATTATTCCTTACGCCCCATGGTCGAGAAATGATCCAAGAAAAAATATTAGGCCCCATGTCGATGGAATTATAGGCTCATCAAATGTCAAGTCTACAGACCAGGTGATGAATCAGATGAAAATTTTGTCTCTCAACCGGTCTATAGCGGGACAAGTTATGTCTTTGTCTCCTCCCGCCCAGTCGTCGGAAGTACATTCTGTGAAGTCGACGAACCTGAAGGGTAACCAACAACCAAGAGGGAATAATAGGAAAGGTAGAAATAATAACTGTAAGGATGGGAATAATAACAACAATAATAAGGAAAATCATAATAATGACAAGTCTGGTAACAATGTTGGCAAGGACAAGAAGGAAAAGTGGAAGGTGAAGTTTCCATGTAAGTTATGTAAAGAGGATCACCTTAACCATTTATGCCCTAATATAAAGGAAGCATCGAGGCTTATAGCGCAACAACATGTTGTGTTAACTAATATGTTTCCACGTAATCAAAATATGGCCTCAAGAACCTCAAACACTGGAAATGTGTTGGGTGGAGGTCAAAATCCCCCGACACATGATAATGTCCATCAATGCATGAATATGGTCCAATATGAGGTTAGCGTAGCCACTAGGACTCGTGATTATTGTCCTCCACAACCCAATTTGTGTACAGATCCCCCTCTTCGAAACCACCTTTGCAGATCGATAAGCCTGATCCTATGCATTGTGTTCTTAAAGGAATTCTTAAGTGCCCTTCTCATAATCCCAATTCCAAAGCCGCCCATAATTATTCGGTTATCAAATATTTGGGCCAAACGTTGTGTGCGATGTCAGATTTGGAGGTACTTTAGATGTTCCCAACACACATGAATGCTTATTTATCTATGTTAGGGGCTCTTGACTCAAGTGGCTCGAAAGTTATCAAGTTCGATGTCACAAATGTCTAGCCTCACTTACCTTACCATGTGGAATTTATGGATATCACTATTAAGCATACAATCGTTGATGAAGGTGCTTTGACGTCTGTGATTTCTCTATCTTGTTGGAAATCCATTGGCTCTCCCAAGCTTTCTTAGTCTATGACTATGTTAACTACATTTGATGGAAATTCGTTCAGAACCCATGGTTTCCTCCTTGCTTTTCAGGTTCAGTTAGGCGGTAAATCTATGGCGGTCGAGATTGAGGTGGTTGATGCACCCCTTGACTACAATATTTTACTAGGTTGTAATTGGATTTATGTTATTACTAGGGATTAATTGGATTTATGCTATGAAAGTTATCGTGTTGTCGGTGTTTCTTGTTTTATGATTTCCTCAGAAAGGGAAGATTGTGATGACTGAGCAATTATATTTCTCACACTCCAGTTATTCTACATCGGTGGGACCCTCGGTCCCCATTGTCGAGGATTCTCAGAAGGAAACTGATAAAATTGGTGTCGGAATGTATCTTTCCTTGATGGGAACCTTTAATTTCTCAGTGCCAATATCGTATATTAATGTCATTTTTGATGAATCCTCATCGTCATTAAGGCTTGTCTCATTCCATACTTCCTATTTTGATGACCCATGGACTCTACCTTCTCTAATTGCGTTGTATGAAGGTCACTCACATATAGGAATGGAAATTGCGTTGTCTATAGTTGAGACTGCATATCAGGCTATCCATCAAGCCATTGTATACATGGATCCTCTCTCTTCATGTACGGAAGAGGTGGATCCTTTCCTAGGCTCCATATGGGCCATAAACTCATCTAGTTCACATGATTTCCTCGACGGTACTTTACCTTTGGATGAAGCAATATTAGAGTCCATGACGGGTCTTGAAAGGCCTTGGGAGGACTTTCACCAAAGATCTTATTTTCTCCTAAAGCTTGAAAGGATTGAACAAGATGAGTTCAGGTCCGCCATGAGAGAGATTGTTGGTCACACCATGGTTTCGTTGGATAAGAATGACACACATGTTGAAGGGAACATGGAAAGGTTCAACATCTCTTGAACCCATGGAAATGTTTAGAACGTTTATATCAATATGGATTGCTCGCCTTACGAAATTTAGATTTACACTGATCTTTTTATGGAATTTTGAGACGTGTTTGCTTGGTCATATGAAGAAATTCTAGGGAAGACCCTAGTATTTTCATACACAAAATAAAGACTTATCTTAATGCTAATATATTTCGACAATGGATTAGAGTTGTGAATCCCAGGAAGGCCCCTACCATGAAGGTAGAGGTGGAGAAGATACTTAATGTTGGCTTCATCTACCCAGTTCCCTTGACTGAATGTGTATCCAATCCTGTTCCTGTGGATAAGAAGAAAGGAACCATCCATGTGTGGCGCAAACCCCGCTCTCTCTCAGCCGGCGGTCGCTCCACCAGGACCTTCGGTTTCTCACGGGCCCGAAGAGTCCACGCTCTTCCAACTCCCTCGGGAGTTCTAACACCCACAGTCTTCTCGGCAATCTCCCTTTCGCGTATCGGGAGATCGGGACTCGCGAAGTCGCGAGTCTTGCAACACTGTCCCCGTGCAACCAACTTCGAAACTCCGATTCCCGATGGTCAACGGTCAACCTCGGGGTTTTGCTCCTCTAAATGCCGAGCCCTTACGCTTCAAGTCCCCGAGTGCCGAATTACTGATCCACGATATGGCCACCGGTCCTCCACTTTTCTCGGGTCCCACGTCGTCGCGTCACGTCGGGATTTCGCGGTTCGCGGGTCCGCGACTCCACGGTTCCTGCTTGCTGGAAACCCCGAATGCCGAAACCCCGAGGCTCCGGATTCGTGCCACCTGTCTCCGTTCTAATCAACGGCCCTGATCAAATCGGGGAATCGCACTTCGCGACTTTGACATGCATGTGTTTCTTGCACTCGCCAACCCCGAAACTCCGATATGCGATGGCCAATGGTCCTTGTTTGCAACTGAGGGCTTAACCCCTTGCTCCTTCTCCCAGATCTGACGATCCTCGGGATTTCGTGATTCTCCTAGATGATTCACAGTCGTCGATTCTCTTCCTCTGGAGAATCCTCCGTTTGCCACCTTTTGTCCTGTGCAACGGAAAACAAAGGGACTATCCC
>ML814857.1:29466-50629 GCA_009831015.1 Picea engelmannii | reverse complement strand
ATAACAAATAAGCATAGAAAGAAGCAAACATACACAAGCATAATATCAGCAACACACAGAGATCAAACGCGTCCATGGAATTGAATCAGGGTTCTTCCTATTAATTCAATAACTGTACATGGAGGGTTCTTCACAAGCTCTCTTCTCTGCTCTCCTCCCTTCTCCTACTAATACTGAATACTCCCTCCTACAATGATACAAGGGAGGGTGTCTATACTCCATTTTCCCTCTCTAAACTAAAACTGTCTAATCTACAGTTAATTATTCTATCTGCGTGCATTAACTCTAAGTAAATGCCTCAGCTACCTAAGGACTAGAGCTTATCCGCTCAAGGTCCGTTACAATGTACAGTGCGCTTCATCACATCAAAACATTAATGTTTGGCGCAGCCATATATTACAATGGTTCAAAACTTGGATGCTGGCGCTTTCCAGCTGTTCCTTTTCCTTCACGCGCTGGCTCGCACGATGTAATTCGGATGCTCCTGCATCAATGTGTGTATGGATTTTAGGGATATAAACAAATCCTATCCTAAAGATAATTTCCCTATGCCATTTATTGACCAGATTATTGATAAGTGTGCAGGGAGTGAAATATTTTCTTTTATGGATGGATTTTCAGGCTATAATCAGATCCAAATTAAACCCAATTTGGGTACAAATCCCCCCCCCCTTCAGAGAAACATTTCAGTGGGCTATGACCTTCTCTTTCCATGGCCTCAAACATATAGTCAACGCTTATCTAGATGACATCATTTCTCACTCTCACAAGAGGGTTGATCATTCATCCCATGTTTAGATAGTATTTGAAAGATGTCGTCATTATCATATTCTATTAAACCCTCATAGAAGCATATTCTCTGTTAGGTCATGCCTCCTTTTTGGATTTATATTTTCCAAGCAAAGGATCATGGTGGAATCAATGAAGGTGGAGGAAATACTTTGGTTTCCTCCCCTGCACAATATGCATCAACTTCAAGATTTATTGGTGAAAGCTAATTTCCTGCGTCACTTTATAGCCAACTATGGAAACATCACTAAGTGTTTTATGTGTCTCTTGAAAAATGATACTTCATTTATATGGGATGAGGAAGCCCAAGATTCCTTTGATTCCCTTAAGAAATCCCTAATGCTGACACCTTTGTTGAGTCCTCTAGACTATAATAGAGATTTCCTGCTTTATATAGCTACAACCGAAGGGATGGTTGGTATGTTTCTCATTGAGGAGGATGATGATCTCCATGATCACGTTATCTATTATCTTATTCGAAACCTAATCGGTCTTGAACTTAAGTATTCTCACGTGGAAAAGCTAACCTTAGAAGTTGTGCATGCAGTTCAAAGATTGTGTGATTATATCTTACTTCGCAAGACTACCATGGTTTTCGACGTCAATCCATTTCAATACTTCCTGAAAAGGCATATCATAGGGGGGAAATACAATAAATGGATTGTGATTTTGCAGTACTTTGATCTTGATTTAGTCTTTGTGGAATTAATTTTGGACTTCCCTAGGCAGGATGAGGATACCGTTTTCGATGACTCTTTTGTTGATGAGCACATTTTCCTTATCTCGTCTTTGGACCCTTGGTATGGAGACATTATAATATATATTCAAACTATGAATCTTCCCCAACATCTTTCGAGCGACGACCAACGACATGTACGCCATCAAGCCAAAAAATACCTCATTATCGAAGACACTTTGTATCATTTAGGGGTGGATTATATTCTGCATCGTTTTTTGAATCATGAAGAATTTTAAATTTTACTCAATGAATGTCATAGTGGGGTGTGTGGTGGTCATTTATATGGGCCTGTGATAGCCCAAAGAATATTGCGAGATGGCTATTTTTTGTCATCAATTTTTAAATATTACATAGAAGCAATGAAGAAGCGTCACTCTTTCCAGGTGTTCACTCTTAAGATGTGCTCGTACCATTCCCCTCTTCACCCAATCATTATTGTTTGCCCCTTCACCAAGTTGGGGGTGGATTCATGGATTGCAACCTAGCCTCGGTTGGGGGGAACCATCACATTATCGTGGTGGTGGACTATTTTACCAAGTGGGTTGAGGCCATGCCTACAATTAAATCTGATGGTGAGACTGCAACACACTTTGTATTCAATCAAATCATAACTTAGTTTGGAATTTCAAAGCATATTATCACTGACCATGATAGTCACTTTCAAAACAATATGATGACAGAGTTGGCATCAAAACTGGGGTTCAAGCGAGATCATTTGTCATCATATTATTCCCAGGAAAATGGCCAAGTTGAGGCCATGAATAAATCTCTAAAATCCATTTTGCAAAAAACTATCACGAAGAGTAAATCTAACTGACACATGATGGTATACACTGTTCCTTAGGAATATTGAACCACAGTAAAGACTTCCACTGGTTTTTAACCGTTTCAATTGATTCATGGAGTGGAGTCGATTCTTCCTATTGAATGTGATATGTCTTCTCTTAAGTTAGCAATTGAACTCCTACCTAACATGACTGATCTAGAAGAACGCCTTGTACACTTGTAGCAACTTAACGAGCAATGTCGAGATGTATCCCTATCCATCGAGGTGAATACGCGACGTGTTAAGGTCCAGTATGATAAATTTATCCATCCTAGGAAGTACGCTAAGGGTGACTTGGTCCTTCTTTACGACCAAGCTAAAGAACCAATGGGGGCAGAAAAATTCAATCCCATGTGGCAATATACTTATATCGTGAGACATTTCCTCAAAAAATAATCCTATGAGTTAGAGGATTATGAAAGGAATGTGTTGAAAGAACCTAGAAATGGGCTCTATCTCAAGAAGTATTATGCTCGAGCCCTCCATCTCCAGAAAGAGATAAGTATATTATTGTAATTTAGTGTATATATTTTTCTTTTTGCTATTTTTTGTCGCCGATTTTCTTATTGAGTTTCCCCTTGGTTGGCATAGGCCAACGGAATCCTTGGTGTTCTTAGGATTTGCATACGGTTCCAGTCATCGTACTTGGAACATAGCTTCTGTTGCTCGGGTTATCTATTCACCCGAGGGACAACTAGTGTCTTCATGAGGCATTTTTTCTAGAGCCATCGACAAAGAATGTGGTTGAGTATAGTGTCGTTATTGAGATATTACACAACGCCATTTTGCATGGTGTTCAATCTTTAGAGGGTCACCTAGATTCCTAGTTGGTTGTGTCTCAGTTGAACAAAATGTATTGGGTCACGGATCCTACACTACTTTGACGATTCCTTCGAGTATGGATTTTGGAATGATATTTTGATTTCATTACTTATAATCATATACCTAAAATTTATAATCAATTATCTGATGCATACACTAATTACGTTTTAGATTGTAATTTGTCGCATAACTAAGTAAAGGAAATGTACATTCATACATTTATACACTCATCCATTGCAAAATATATAGGTAAAGTCGAAGACCAATTTTTTTTGTATTTCATTCATCAAGTTGAAAGTGGTTGAGAAAATGGACATATGGACTAATTATGCAATGTAAGACCTATTTTGAAGAAGTTTTTTCAAGTTATGATGGATTTTCAATATTCCTTAACCTGTTTGTGCACCGGTAGGTATATATCTTCACTGGCATATAGGATAGGTTTTTTCCTCGCTTTTAATTTTTTGCATCGTCCTATGACCACAATTCATAATCCCTAGGTACAAACCCATTTTTTAGCGACACATAACCTCCTCGTTGTTACTAGAAGTGTCGTTATTAAGTGGTATTGACTTACCAAACATGGGTTCCCTAGTTAGAACCTTTTTTTCCATTTTGGTGCCCATGCATAAGTTACTCCATAGGTATGGGAGTCCCTTATAGTCCTACTATGACATTGCATTGAAACCTCACATTTATCCTCAATCTCCTATTCTGGCTATTACCCATGGGACTCCTGCAAATGTCAAGTTGTAATTGCATTTCATTATCCTGCTTTCATTATTAAGCCTAATGTCAGATTCCTCTTTCTCGTTATAATCCCATTGCCCAAACATTTCTCATCATTCACCAATAAGTGCCTTTCATATATCCTTTTCAACTTGAAAACCCTTACCCTAAGAGGAAACATCCCCTGAGTGTCCATATTCTGCATGTATTCCCTTGCATTGAGCATAGGTATGTTCCACCACATGGAACTATTTTTCTTGTTTGCGACAATCATTTCCTCTCTTGTATCATAGCATTCTTTTACCTCTTTTTCAGGATTTAATAATATGAAAAAGACAAAAAAAAATCAAAAAACAAAAAAAAAGGGCATGAAAAGAGTATTATCTTCTATCAGAAGCAGTCATGTCACCTTTGAACAAAGAAATTTTTTTTGAGTTCATTCATCAAAGGTTTGGGTTTAGTATGGTCTTAGGAAGTTGAACTCATTACTGAGAGCTTGCTCCTCTGACTGGTTATTCTTCCAGTCCTTATGGATATTTTTTTGATGCCTCTTGCATTACAAATTTTTATCAATGTTTAGTCTTGAGTCTATGCTTCCTGAGTTATCCATCTATCCCATGCTCTTATTCAAAGTAAGTCCAAACCTGTGTCGACCATTCCTTAGAATTCTTGACTTTCCATGTCGGTCATCCTTTTATAAGTGCATCTCAGAATCACATGAAGTTGTTTTCCTACCTTGCGCCCTGGACCTACTTTCATCATCGGTAGGTGACCTTGAACCCAACAGATGACATATCTTCATTCGTAGTTTACTTGGTGGCTTCCCTTTTTTTTCACAACAAGAAATTTATTCACACATTGGGATGCATGTAGTGCCTTGGATTCCATTAGATCCTATTGGTGGTTTCCTCACCACTGTCGGCAGTTTTCATTATTGGTTGTTATTCATAGGGTCTCTTTCATGTACTATTTACATCTGGTGCACGCAAGAGACGCACATGGTCATTGGTTTGTGCATATCATGTTCATTCGAGTTCTTCCTAATCATCAAGTGTTTCCTTGTACCTCACGCTGGAGGATGGGGGATACTTTAATGCCCTCCTTTCAATGGATCTCATTCCATTGAATTCAACTCATCTATTCTGGAATCAAGATCTAGAGTCATAATATTACCTAGAGGATTGCAATCATCAGTGGCATGTTCTCTCATCATTGACTGTTGGGAATACATTAATGTCTCATGCTCGATGGATTCTTCAACTGTTCAACCTCAACACCTTTATTTTGAATGCACCTGATGCCTTGAATCCTACTTTCATCATCGATGGGTTGTCTCGCTTTGTTAATGATATACCTCAATGACTGGTAATCAAATGAAGTCTCATTGTGTTGGACTTCAACTACTTTATTCACACGATGCATACTTGCACCATCGACAGTTACTGTAGACGACCTCATACTCACAATAGAAACACCTCATACCTGTTTTTTTATTTCATTGCACTAGTCCTATATGAATTCAGTTATCATGGAAGATCAGATTGTACTTCATTGTATACAAATATCTTCAATTGATTTTGATATTGGACTCCATTGTGTTTTGTTTGTGCCTATGACCACCTATGGCATATGTCTACTTTGTATTGCCACTTCATGGCCATGAATAATTATCTTCTATATATGAACATGGATCTGTAGTGTACTTCAAATTGGCAACCATGTGTACAGAGTCAATATGTATTGTACAGAGTCCCCCTTCATTTTTAGAGAGGCAGTTTTCCTCTTTTGCTAAAAGATAAATCTTTGAATATCTTGGATTAGGGAGAGTGCTAGGCATAAAACCCCAATTCTTTATTGCTTGGATTTATATGAAACTGTTTCTTCAATAACCCAATATGATATTTATGTACAACAACAAAAAAATTACAATAAGAAAAGATTGAAGGAGGGCTTCAACATCATAATTAAATTGTGATCAACATCACACACAATCTTCTTAATAGTATATAAACACATCCATATCTTCTTCATGAGAAATGGGAGAGAATGATTTGATCATCTCAAATAATTTTAATAGAGTACTGCAATTAGTAATAAAAGAGAAATTGATATATCAACCTCAAATATCTCATACTTAAAACTCAAAGTTACAAGATACATTCAAGATCAACCCCGAAGCAATTCTTTGTGGAGTTTACTCATGAAAAATGTTCTTCATTGCCAAAAATTTGACAGCCATGTATGTGGATGAAAATACTCCATGATCATACAAGAAAATTATGTAGAAGAATACAAGAAAAACACTCAACAACTCATCCTTGTGCCCAACTCTAAGATTCAAGCATAAATCTATGAGAAGTGGTGTAGAAGAATAGAAAGAATGGAGAAGATGGATATTTCTTTATTTTGATCAGAAACTTGATTGTGTATCCATGGTTGTACCTTATTTTTCCTCTGATCTTCTGCCCTTCCCCTTTCACAATACTGATTATTGGACCTTTTGATGAAGCCTCTCTTCTCTTTTTAAGAAGAGATTTTCTAACTACTTGAGTAGTTCGGGTTTTCTTCCTCTCTTGAAATTCCCATACAATTTTGTTTTTGAAACATTCCATTTAATTAGTTCCTCATTAATTCCTCATTAATGAAATTATATCATCAACATATACATATCTAAAATGGGTCCCTTTCCCTTTTTAATACAAGTTTTTAAATAAACTTTTATCTTCACAATTTAATTAATTTCTCATTTAAAATAGGAGGACTGTGTTTTAATTTTATGGGAATTATAATCAAATTTTTAGCCTTGTAAATAACTTCATGTGTGATCTTCATCTTCTTATATTTCCAACGATATAAATTTTGCGCAAATCCGTCGCCCGGATTTCAAGATATGAGCTCGTGAAGTTGAGTTGTCACACAAGCCCATTAAAAATGCAGTTGAATGATATTTTAATTTATGAGAAAAATGTATCAATTTTCATCACTTGAAACCTATACCACCATCTTCTACATTGAAATATATTTCCAAATATATAAATTTTACACCCGGAACTCAAGTTATGGCCTCCATAAGATCAACGCTCCGTCACCGTTGATCAAAATTGATGGGAAAATGTGGGCCCTAGGATGAATTTCGTGCTTCCCTTCATAAAATTTGACTTTTTGGTTTAAAATTATATCCCACATGCATTGGGATATTAGATTCTTCATAATATATAATACTAAGTGTTTGATACACTTAGTAAGAAACATGAGAAGAGAAGAAATTATGGAGCTTGGAGGATTCGACCCTTGGAAAATTATCGAATAAAATAATATTTTTTTGGAATCCCATCGTCATCCACCTCACGCCCAGTCAACACTAAGTCATCACTAAGTCATTTTCAATTCATATCCCACATGTCGGAAACCAATAATATGCCTCCATATGTTGCAAATTGTATTTTTCCACGTGTCTCCAATGTTGAGTTGCCATGTGTCATGACCTCATTCATTGCCATGTATCATATTCTTGTTCCCTGGTTTTCATGCCTTGGAATAGCTTTGAGAATTTGGATAAGTATGGGAGATGGGACGAGAGGGGAGGAGGGGAAATTGTGGGTAGTGAAAGTCGAGGGGGTAATTTGTAGGTTGTGAGGACGTACAAGAGAGAATTGAAATATAAAAAATTTCATGAACCCGCCAACCCAAGAACCTATGAACGTGTGGTTGTATAGATGATAAAAAATATACTAAGTGTAGAGGAACATTTGGTCGGATTCAAATGAAAGAGGAATTAAATACTTTGGATCTCGTCACCTGAGACAAGGTTGATGGTCGAAATGTAGATCATAGAACTTGGGGTGCAAAGTGAAGGTCACAAAACTTGGAGGATGAGGGCTTGAACCCGCAAACCCACACAATTGAAAAGCGGCTAAGTGTAGTAGCGGACTTATGGCATGAGAAAGTGGATGGCGATGAAGGTCCTCCAACCCACCAACCCACGAACCTGCGAACACTGAAATATGACTAAGTAATGATACTTCTTGGATGGGCTCGTGAAAATGAGAAAACAAAACAATATGAGTCTATGAGTCTGCAAATATGATAAATTGACTAAGTATGGAAAGGAGAAGAGGGGAGAGGGGGGAAATGGAAAAATGGTTAAGTATGAGAGTAGTAGGAGTAGAGTGGAAAAGAGAAAAATGGTTAAGTGTGGATATGGAAGGTGAGGGAAATAAGTGATGAGAGTACTTAGTCATAATTCGAAAATGGAGAGGAGAAGATGATACCTAGAAAAATTATTCATAAATTTTTCGTCAGACCTTTAGACTATATCTTGAATAACTTAGGCATACAGAAACATATTTCTGATCCAAAAAGTGCATGATGAAGCTGAGATTTAGGGCTGCGGAATGAAATCATAAAAGTTCAGAAAATGTCTTCTTTTGATATCAAGGATTTTATGAATCCAAGAGTAGGAAAATATAGATGACCAAATTTTGGACAACAAATGGCTCCAACTGTGGTACAGTGACACCCTGTAGGTTGTTGAGAACACCAAAATCTCAAGACCAACTACTTTATCCATTGGGCTATGAAGTCATCTTCAAAAAACATTCTTGCAATTCTCCTTCTTTCATGGATTTATCTTCAAATTTCAACATTCACTTAGCAATTTCTTTATTGCGAAAAAAATTGACTAAAGAAATAAACTATGTACATACATGATCTACCTACCATAATTTAGTTGAAATAAAGGGGAACCTTAGGTATATAAATATTTCCAATGGATCCATTCAAGCATTGATCTCATTTGTAGAATGAACTCCAAAATTCTGAGATATGTTAGGACTTGTACCAATGAGTCAGGGGCACTCTCAATATGTACTGGAGAAAAATTATACCAAGTATGGTGAAGATTTTATTGCGTTGTTTGGCCAACAATGATCTGGAACCATAATTCAATAAAATCAATTATTGGCTGAGGAGTTTTCGACATAAGAATGCATTTATTCTTTTCTTTATTTACAACCACTTCCAAGGTTCTTGACTAATCAAAAATATCTTGAAAAAACTCTTCTTTTGTGTAAAGGTGATATTGCTCATCATTCTTCTTGAGATTCATTTCTTCCATCAATTATTCTTGCTGCAGGTTCTCTTGTGATGTTTCATCAATTATTACAAGGATGAAATATTCTTGTATATTTGGTGGAGGCTCCTCAATTTCATTTTCAATTTCGCTGCTTGAAATATCTTCATTTGGAGTATATAGGAGACTGAAATTTTTTTCTTGTAATTCGGAATTTTCATATTCCTTTTCAACAACATGACTTGTCTTAGAAATTTCATCCACTCTTTTATTAGATTCTTCTTTAAAATCGATGACTTCATTATCTTGCTTCTATATGGGAGAGGATGGGTGGGCAACAACATTTAAAAAATTAGCAAAAATGTATGAATGCACCTTTGGGATGAACTTTTCTTCAAATGAATCTTCTAACACATCCCAACTAGTAACGGAGTTAGGCATTAATGAACTATACCATTCAAGAGCATCCTCTCATAGAGTTTGTAGGAATAATCTACATTTAAAATTGCCTTTAGTGAGGTTGAAATCATAACATGTACCTTTAAAATTAATCAAGTGTTTCTCTGCATCTTATGAAGCATCCCCAAAGAATGTAGAAAAAAATTCAATAGGAATATTGGGCATTTGAAAGTCTATTTCGGGTAGATTTAAAGGGGTATTATGAAATCACCTCCTTCTTTGAGTATTTCTCCCTTTTGTTGAGTCTTGCAAGGTCGTTGATGGGATTGATGAAGAATATAAAGAAGCATTATGACATGAATGAAACCCTTCATTTTGAATTCTTTCAATGGAGTTTCCAGGGAGTTCATTCTCATGAATCCTTGGTGCTTCTCGTTTCTTTTTGAAATCACAAAAAATGTGAGCCATGCTTAAAATGAGCAACAATTTTCTTGAATCTTCTTCTCGAAACTTTGAGCCATGGATATTTCTGGTTCCTCAAATATCTTGAAAATAAATTGGTCCCCAGTATGGTCGCCAAAAATGTTGATGCTTGAATCCGTCAGGATCGAAATGACAACCTCATGAGGACACTAGTCCCCCTTCATTTTTAGAGAGGTGGTTCTCATCTTTGGCTAAAATATATACCTTTGAATATCTTGGATTAGGAAGAGTGCTAGGTAAAAAACCCAAATTATTTATTGCTTGGATTTATATGAAAATGGTTCTTCAATAACCCAATATGATCTTTATCTGCAACAAAAGTCTTTTTACAATAACAAAATATTGAAGGAGGGCTTCAACATCAGAATTAAATTGTGATCAACATTACACACAATCTTCTTAATAGTATATAAACGCATCCATATCTTCTTCATGAGAAATATGAGAGAATGATGTGATCATCTCAAATAATTTTAATAGAGTACTACAATTAGTAATAAAAGATAAATTGTTAGGTCAACTTCAAATATATCATACTTAAAATTCAAATTTACAAGATACAGTCAAGATCAACCCCGAAGCAATTCTTTGTGGAATTTATTCATGAAAAATGTTCTTCATTACCAAAATTTGACAGCCATGTATGTGGATGAAAATACTCCATAATCATACAAGAAAATTTTGTAGAATAATACAAGAAAAACACTCAACAACTCAGCCTTGTGCCCAACTCTAAGATTTAAGCATAAAGCTATGAGAAGTGGTGTAGAGGAATAGAAAGAATGGAGAAGATGGATATTTATTTCTTTTGATAAGAATCTTGATTGTGTATCCATGGTTGTACATTTTTTTTTCCTTTGATTTTCTTCCCTTCCCCTCTTACAATACTGATTATTAGACCTTTTGATGAAGCCTCTCTTCTCTTTTAAGAAGAGAGTTTCTAACTACTTGAGTAGTTAGGGTTTTCTTCCTCTCTTGAAATTCCCATACAAGTTTATTATTGAAACATTCCATTTAATTAGTTCATAATTAATTACTCATTAATGAAATTATATCATCAATATATACATATCTTAAATGGGTCACTTTCCCTTTTTAATAAAAATTTTTAAATAAACTTTTATTTTCACAATTTAATTAATTTCCCATTTAAAATAGGAGGATTGTGTTTTAATTTTCTGGGAATGATAATCAAATTTTATACATGGAAATCAATCCTTATTTTATATTCATCTTATTATCTTTCCAAAGATACAAATGTTGTGTAAACCTGTCTCCCGGATCTCAAGATATGAGCTTGTGAATTTGAGTTTTCACGCAGGGCCATTAAAAATGCAGCAGAATGATATTTTAATTTCTAAGAAAAATGTATCAACTTTCATCACTTGAAACCTATACCACCATATTCTACATTGAAATATGTTTCCAACGATATAATTTTTGCGCTATTCTGACACCCGGAGCTCAAGTTATGGCCTACGCAAGATCAACACTCAACCATCGTCAATCAAAATTGATGGGCAAATGTGGGCCCTTGGATGAATTTCATGTTTCCCTTCATAAAGTTCGATTTTTTTGTTTAAAATTCTATCCCACATGCATTGAGATATTATATTCTTCATGATATATAATACTAAGTGTTTGATACACTTAGAAATAAACACGAGAAGAGAGGAAATTATGGAGCTTGGAGGATTCGGCCCTTGAAAAATTATCGAATAAAATAATAATTTTTTGGAATCCCATAATCGTCCACCTCATGCCTAGCTAGCAATGAGTCATCACTGATTCATTTTCAAGTCATATCCCATGTGTTGGAAACCAATAATATGCCAACATATGTCGCAAGTTATATGTTTCCATGTGTCTCCAATGTTGAGTTGTCATGTGTCATGACCTCATTCATTGCCATGTGTCATATTCTTATTCACTATTTTTCATGCCTTGGAATAGCTTTAAGAATTTGGCTAATTATGGTAGATGGGATGAGAGGGGAGGAGGAAAAATTGTGGGTAGCGTAAGTCAAGGGGGTAGTTTGTAGGCTACGGGGAAGGACAAGAGAGAATTTAAATATAAAACTTTTCATGAACCCGCCAACCCAGGAACCTATGAACCCACAGTTGTATAGATGATAAAAAATATACTAAGTGTAGAGGAATGGTCGATCGGATTCGCATGCAAGAGGAATGAAATACTTTAGAGCTTGACACCCGCGACAAGGATGATGGTCAAAATGTATATCACAGAACTTGGGGTGCAAAGTGAAGGTCACGGAACTATGAGGATGAGGTCTTGAACCTACGAACCCACGTAATTGAAAAGTGGCTAAGTGTAGTAGCGGATTTATGACATGAGCAAGTGGATGGATATGAAGGTCCTCCAACCCACCAACCCACCAACCTGTGAAAAATGAAATATGACTAAGTAATGATACTTCTTGGATGGGCTCGTGAAAATGCGAAAACACAACAGTATGAGTCTGTGAGTCCGTGAATGTGATAAATTGACTAAGTATGGAAAGGAGAAGAGGGGAGAGGGGAAAAATGGAAAATGGTTAAGCATGAGAGTAGTATGAGTAGAGTGGAAAAGAGAAAAATGGTTAAGTGTGGAGATGTAAGGTGAGGGAAATAAGTGATGAGAGTACTTAGTCATAATTTGAAAATGGAGAGGAGAACATGATACTTAGAAAACTTCTTCATAATTTTTCCGTCGGACCTTTATACAATATTTTGAATAACTTAGGCATACAGAAACATATTTATGATCCGAAAAGTGCATGACGAAGCTGAGACTGAGGGTTGTAGAATGAATTCATAAAATTTCAAAAAAATTCTTCCTTTGATATCAAGGATTTTATGAATCCAAGAGCGGGAAAATATACATGACAAAATTTTGGTCAACAATCCAACAGTCCCTTAAGTATGAACTCTCCTTATGTTCAACCCCCAAGCCCTCCCTATATTGTGAAGGAGGAACCCAATTACTCCTAGAACTTGTGAGATTTCCTTAGAGATGATTTAAGAGGTGAATTCCTAGGTGGAGGGAAATTTTCTTAGTTTCGATGAGTTACTGATACATGAGGTTTTCACCTATGTACTCCTGATGATTATATTAATAGAAATACTCTTTTCTTGTCCAATTATGTATTGCAAATGTTTATATTATTTTCCATGGGTAAATTTTTTATACATGTTAATGGATTATGCTAGTTTATATGTTAACATTTCATATGTTTTTCATATGCTTGTGTATCTTGGATGTTGAGGACAAGTTGTAGGTATCAAGCAATGGATTGTGATCTCAATGGTGGTCTCCTACGAATGCTCGTACGAGGTAGGGTTCTAGCCTTTCTTTTGTTGGCCTTTTCATTTATCTAGCATATTTGATATTTGAGTTGATTTCTTGGTGTCATTCCATCTATTGTGGTCCTACCCCAAACCATAGAGATTTATTCCTCGTAACACTTACAAAAATTTAGTCTAGGCATGGTGGATAGGCTGTTAGACTTGTAACACCTTCAAATCCCATGAAATTATGGCATGTAGGGGTAATACTATTGCCTTCAACTGGTGATTAAAACCATGATGGTAATGTCACCCCCCTTTGAGAAAGGATATTACTACAACCTTCAATTAGTGATCTCAACCACAACAATGGTGGTGTCCTACTATGCAAGGATCTTTAGAAAAACTAAACCAACAAGGAGAGAAAAAAAATAGAAAGTAAACAATAGAAATCACACATAGTACACAGATATTTATCCTAGGAACCCTTAATTAGGAAAACCAACAATGAGTGAGTGACTCCTACTCCTTCGTTATCTTATTCATTCATTGAATAGAGAGTCCCACGATTAACCTTAGTCCACACCTAAGACACAATTCATCAACCTACTCCCTTTCTTTAACACAAGAAAAAATATACAACCATTGAATTACATATTCATGACCATTACAAACTCACAACTCAAGGCACAAGTTAACTTTAGACAATAATACATAATTCCATATTTATATGTTTCTACAACATGTAAAAACCTAATTCATGGTTCCCAAAATAATTGCATAGATCCATTAATACAATTGGTTGTGATGTAGTGAATCTAGGGATCTTGTTACAAGTTTCAACCACCAATCAAATACCAATCGACTACCCTATCAGATAACAATCGACCATCTAGTCAATCTCTAGTCAGTTACCCTATCAACATCCATTCGGATACTAGTCGACCATCCAACTGACCTTGAGTCGACCTGTCTTGGAAACCACCTATTGTAACATCCCCACTATAATCCCTAGTTTAATTAATGCTTAATGTATATACAATATGTGGCTACAACCAAGCAATGTAATATGCGAGTTGTATTTCTATGTTTTAATAATAAAAATGTTATTTCAGTTACTAAGGGGACATGGACAAGAGATGGGGGATGAATTAATCCACAAGAGAGTGGAGTGTCTAGGATAATGGCCACGAGGGGTCCAAGGTGGAATTACCCATGTATATTAATTCAACCCATTTTCCTAAAAAATTCTATTTGTATACAAATCTTCGAATTTTTTATTGAGTTCTCCCAAATCCAATCATTGAATACATGTAAGTGGGTGGGTGTGAGTGGTCACATCCCAAAGTTATTAGGCACATGGGGGTTGAGTACAATGAACTTGGGGAAGTGTGTGGATCAAGCAAGCAAGCCAAAGGAGATAAATTTGTATGGGTTGGGACAATAGTTTTAGACAATCAAGGTTTTAGGCATGAGAAGTAAGTAGAGACAAATAAGGGAAGCTTGGAGATAGTGCAACCATGGAGGCAAATTCTAGAGCATGTTGGAGCATATTTGAAGCGAATTGGAGCTGGAAAAATAAAGACCTAGGTTTCCAAGATTGAAGAGTGAACTCTTATGCAAGTTGCACTGTAACAACAAGTGTTTGTTGTTGGTTTGTTGGTATTTTCCCTATTATCAACTTCCCTTGAGTTCCCAATTGAGAGATTCATGGATACTTGTTTTAGAGAGACCATGATAAATGAATGGGACTGCTAAGGGAATGATATTAGTTAAGGGGTAAATTCCTTGGGTTGGGTAGCTAAAGAGGAAGAGAGCTGGTGGAAAATCAAGATAATTGTAGGAGAATACCAGTGGGTTGTGATATTATGAGTTGTGAGTGGACTGTGAGATACCACCCTCTTTTGTGGATTACTAGCCTTAGTTCAAGGGTGACTGATTGTTGAGATTTGGAACAATCAGTTTATGGTTGGATGGAACGTCTATTCCAAACAGCTAGTTGCACAACTACTATTAAAAGATAAGTGTTTTATTTGGTTTCTATTGTATTATGAATTTTAATTGTTGTGCATGAACTCTGAGTATGAGAACATATTTTATATGTTGTTGTAATGAATTTTATTAGTTGCATTCATGTCTATTTTAGTATGTTATAGATGCATCACTGTAATGGTAGAAAACAATAGTTAAATTTGTTTTTAATTCATAGCTAAAAGCTACATGAAACCAGTTAGTTGTAAACAAATTAAATTGGTTAGCAGAAATTTCATTTTTATGAATATTCTACACTGTAATGTTCCTCAATTGGGTTGGGGGATGTTACATTATGGTACCAGAGAGCCTGGTTCAAACACCAGACTTGTATGGGCTCGAACTCATGTGAATTTGAGAAAAAATTGTTGTTGCAGACTTGTCTATGACAAATTTGGGGGAAAATAGAGAGAAATTTGAGTGAAATCCCCAAATTCATGAGTAAAATTCGAGTTTGAGTGACTGAGATCTATTTAATAAATTTAATGGAGTAAATATGCGAGCTACAGAGCCGGGTTCGACTTTAAATGTTTGAATTTCAAGTTTTAATTATTGTTGTAGAGTTGTAGACAATTTGACAAATCGATCACCGATATTTATTTTGATCTCAAGATTGACAACCCAGATTCATCATGATAAATTTAAAATTCATAAGGTTTCAGTTATTTGGAAGCTTGAGTGAATCAATGACCAAGATTCATTTTTGGTGGTTGGGAAAATTAATCATATCAATGATCTGTATTCATCTCAACTGTTAGGAGGATGAAATAAAACCAATGGCCAAGATCGTTTTCACTAATATTGACAACTTATATTCATCTGGGATTTTGATCAAAAACTTCTAAGTGTTGAAGTTCACCAAGAGAAATCGTCGATAACCGATGGTCATGTTGGTCGAAACAGTGAAGAGTTGGGTTCATCGAGAAGACATATCTGACCACTGATGGTTGACGGTCAGGGGTCAGTCGAATCCAACGAAGTATTTTCATTTGCCATCAAAAATCCCCGATTGTTGATGGGGCCTATGGTCAAGCATCGATTGATTTAGTGAAGTGTTTTGAATCAAGCAAGAAAAGTTGTCGATGGCCAATGGCCTATGGTCGGTCGTCGACCAATTCACGAAGCGTTCTTGTTGTTCAAGAGAATTGACTGATGGTTGATGGAGGGAAGAGGGTGATGGCGTGCATGCCACGTCAACCTCCACATGTCATGCCACATCAACATCCATGTGTCATGCCACATCAACCAAGTTGAAACCTTAGGATGATGTTTCATGCCACGTTAGCATCCACATGTCATGTCGTGTCATAAGTTTCCACATCATCCCGGAAGTGGTCGACGATAAATGGTTGGGTCAACTAAATTAAGAAAGAGTTTTTGACAGTCATCGGGGATTGTCGATCACCGATGGGCCGATGGTCGGGCATCGATTGAATTAGTGAGGAGTTTCCATTCACAAATGAATATTATCGATAGTTGATGGTCAGGTCGGTTGGTTTAGATTTGTGTGCAAATCAGTCGTTGGGGAGTTGGGTCAATAGCCAACAGTTGGGTCGACAACTTGGGGAAAGAGTTGTGCATGCTAAAGGAGAACGTCGGTCACTGATTGTTGATAAAGCGTAGGCCAACGACTCATATTACGTGCGATTTGAGATTAATGACTCATATTTAAAGGGTTGTTGTAGTAGTAAAACAATCATTTTTATATGAAATTTTCTGAATTTTTCATATTTTTTGAAGGTCATTAGCTTGCAGGGCATTTTTTAGGCCCTAAACGACGTTTTTATCCAATCAAAACCCATTATAAAATACTTTACTAAGGTGCACATTGTATTTATATCTCAAATAAAAGAAATCAAAGATAGCTATCCAATGAGATAAATGGTTCACAAAATGGATCTCATATGAGAATGTTACAACCAAAATAGTAAGGGTAAAATTTTGGCACCAAATTTACTTCCGGAGGGCATAACTCCATGCTCAGAAGTCTATTTGGGGCACAAGATAAGTCGATGAAAATATTATGATCCGTAGAATACAACCATGGAGTCATATTTGGTATATGGCTACCTGAAAATGTGCAGGAATAGAAATAAGACACCTGTAACATGCATAGATAACTTGGGTAAAACAACCTAAACTTCTCTAGACCATAACTTTCAACTCAGAGCTCAGATTTGAGAAAATGAATAGTCATCGGAAATGTATTGAGGAGTAGAAGAAATTTTTCAACCTAGAATTTTGATTTGGGTAATAAAATTTCTTAGAAATTATTAAAGAGATTGTTATAGCATTAAATGGGTGGAATTGGCAGCATGCAAATGTTGTAATTTTTCTCTCATATCTCATATGGAGGCATGAGTACAGTCGTTGAAAATATTATTTAGAGGGGTATGCATCTAAGAAATCATATTTTGAATTGATGCAATTTGTCCTTCATAAATTAATGAAGAAATAACATGTATTCTAATGGATGAAATGTTTTATGTTATACATGTTCTAACAATAATTATTACATGCACATTTATTGCAAAGTTAGAGGTACAAGAACACACATTTAGTTCTTATATGAAGAGTGGCATTATGGAAGATGCTCAGGGATCTTACATCCATGAGGAAGATATCAGAGGTCTGCATGTCAGCATGGGAAATGCTCAAATTGAGTCAAATGGATGAAGAGATAGGTAGGATCATGTCACCATATTGAATTTGAAACAAATCCATCCATGAACAAGGACATGAAAATTCTACATATATCCTAGCATCGACATCCAATTGAGCTCTATCCAATGAATTAGGGATTCTTCTCAAACCATGTTTCTACAAAAGAGACCAACCAATGTTTTTCCTATAAGGCTTGGAATGAAATCTATCTTCACACCTTTCCCTACAACCATATATACCTTCTCCACTTTTTCCTTAATACATTTTTTCTTCCTGTTTGGTTCAGTCCCTAGTTTTGGATCATTTCTAGAATGTTCCTCTTTCGAAGCACCCGATACAAAGTCACTCTGGGGGTTTTCACTAGGTGAAGACACAATACAAGGTGCATAGTTAATGTCATTAAAGAGAGAATCCAATTATGCCTTAGATGTAGCAATCCCATCCTCCTTATCCGCCACTTCTCGAGGATCCATTGGACTAGTGTGAATAACCTTCTTTGGTTCATGGCCAAGTACCCTAGACCAACCCTCAATTCCTTCCTCCGACACATATGGAAAAGGCCCATCATAAAAATATCTATGTGGTCTAAATGATTGACTTTGAGAGAAACTATCCCCGAAGTCCACCTATTCCTCCTCCATTCTGAGAAAGGATATTGGATTGCATGCGTGAATGAAAAATGACGAAGGGACAACCTCGACTACACCGAAAGAGAGAAACCTCATGGAAAATGAGCATCACTGAAACCTACGCACATTTCATCTACATCCTACCCTTTTAGGCGATTATCTTTTCCTACCTGTAGTAAAAAAAAAAACCCACAACACCACCATACCATAGAGTCCAAAAAAATTTAAAGCTCATTTCAACTAAAAAAATATAAATTATCTGCTCAAACCACTAGATTAAATCTTATCTTAATTCAATAACAAGAATTATTTTATGATCATTTATATATATTTAATTTAAAACAAAACATTCTTAAAATTTATGCATTTTAAAATAATTCCTATAATATCAAATGTTATTTAATTATATATCTTTTAAAATTATCACTAGAACATAAACTTACATAGTATCTAATTTTAATATATATATATATATATATATATATATATATATATATATATATATATATATATATATATATATATATATATATATATATATANATAATTAACATCGTGTATATTATTTTATGAATATTTTTATGAATATTCCTTGATTTCCTAACTCTTTTAAAACTTTAAATTGTGGGATTCATTTATTTTTATTTGAAGATTTTTCCATCTATAATATAATGAATTTTAATATTTTTATATAAATGTTAGTATTTGTTTATCTATAAATTCAAGTGAAAAACATAAATGATAAATTCATTTAGGAAAGTATAAAGAAAAAACAATAACAACCTTTATTGAGTGGAACATTAAGAAAATAATAAGATAACTTCTTTTATTTGTAAAAGAGAACTTTAAAATAGAATTATAATCACCTCTTTTCATAGTATTGCAATACAAAATTTGAGACCTCTATGTAATTGAGTTGAGGATGGGATCAATTATTTTGCAATAAACTCATACAAGATCAATGGTTTTACAATCAATTGATGTTTCATAAATATTGAAAATAGTACAAACTCTTTCTTCCTTCATATGTTGTGTTCATTCTAAATGTCCATCCTAACAACAATGCCTTCTCTTACCTTATATGTCCATCCCACCACCTTAACTCTTTTCCTTGTCCTATGTATCTAGAGTTTGTTCTCAAATTCACTTTGTCATTCCCATTTAGAGTGTGTTTCATATTTGATAGGGTTAACTTATTGGTGAAACAACCTATCATATTTAATGATTAATTTTTAAATAATATCATTCCATTACATTCAAAAAATAATAATAAACACTAATATCATTATTATGTAAAAATATTTTTATTAACTTCTACATCTTCCCAATCTCACTTCTCAAATACTCACTCATCCTTATTACCATACAACTTCATTACTTCCCAAGTACTCAGTCATTTACCATACAACTTCATTATTGAGAATCCCAAGTACTCACTCATCACTATTACCATACATCTTCATTAGTGAGAATCCACTACTTCTTTGAATGTTCGATGTTTTTAAAAAAAATAGATTATATTAATATATACATTTGTGTATGTTAATTATTTTTTAAAACATTAAAATTTATAAAAATACACTTTAATTACTAGTTTACAGTTTATTTGTATGTAGTGATATGTTTTCTCATGGAAAAATATGAAACTCTCTAATTAGAAGATTGACTAAGTTGTGAGAAGAAGTTAGATTGGTTCCTTCACTTTTTAATGTAGTATCTATTTTCAATGGGTGGAAAATTACTTTCTCTACTTATGTATATGAAATTTAATATAATTTTATATATATAAAAAAAAAGTATTTTTCATAATATATATGTGATTATGTTTAAATATGTTTGGTTTCCATAAATTGCATTGTTTTTGCTACATTCTTATTATCATACCTATGCATTTATTTATTAATTTTGGACATCCATGGAAGGCCTTCTTTCTTAGAATTATGGTGATTTGGTTTCCTAAGTAATGAAATTGGGATGCCGCATTTAGTGGCTATCTATCCTAGGGCTATGAGTGTTAGGGTAGATGCCACATAGTGGTGCTTAGGTTCAATAATGGGATCGTATGGTTAGTTTACGCAAATGGAACAACATTAGTCACCATTCACCATTGTGTGTGGTCACTCAAGTGTGTTTGAACTCTCGGGAAAATTGCAAAATATATGTGGGGATTTAATCATGCTACGATTTATATTCATGAGAGTGACTCTGCCCTCAGCGCTAATCTTGAAGAAGACCTGCAGCGTTTTAGTGTTTTTCTGCAAATGACCGAGATTATACTCACAAGGAATAAATTCATAGTAGTCACATGAAACACGACTCCAACGTTCAAAGGAACAAAGTGAACAATAAAATATATAATAATATTATAGAACTGACTAGCACGCTGGCCAATTCATGCACGAGTACGAATTCACATGATACATAAATTCAACGTTCAAACTCACAACATTGAAACAAACCAGACCGAGGATAACACCCAACTAAATGAAATGTTATTTAGCTGTGTGTCTATCTGTCCTCGTTTATTAGTCAACCTGGTTCCTTCTAATTGCCAGCAGGTGGTGATGTCAATTTGGCTCTCCATCCGGTTATAAATTCAAATATCTCGCCCCGATCGGGCAAAACTTCTTTCACTCCGTCGGCATTAGAAAATCGGTCCACCCATGCACTTAATTGCGGCATTTTATCTGTATCTAT
>ML814857.1:0-10685 GCA_009831015.1 Picea engelmannii | reverse complement strand
GGTATTGTGTGATGTTGCTCCTCTCGAAGTTTGTGATGTTCTTTTGGGCCAACCTTATTTATGGAAACGTCATGTTGTATATGAGTCTAGGCCTCGTAGTGTTATTATTACTTTGAATGGGAAATTGTACAGGATACTCGAGGCAGTCCCACCTAGTCATATTTCCTTGATCTCTGCTAAGCAATGCAGGAAGGTCATCTCTCAGAAGGGGAAGTTTGTCTTCTTCGTGATTCGCTCTCAGAATAAGCGAAAGATCACAACCACATCCAGGGTCTCTACGACCGACCTCTCCACACTGCAGAAGCAAGTAGATAAGGTCATGGAAGAATACTCATATATCTTCTCCTCACCTACCGGGGTACCTTTGCACTGCCAGGTCAAGTACCCCATCGATATGACCCCCAATGCATTGCTTCCCAATGGGCCAGTCTATCGACACTCTCTGTTAGAGAATGAGGAAATCAAGAGACAAATCCAAGAACTGCTCCACAAGGGGCACATCTATCCTATCTCATCACCTTGTGGGAGCCCAATCATGCTAGTACAGAAGAAAGATGGATCATGGCGACTCTGCATTGATTACCAGGATCTAAATAAAATCACAGTCAGAAATCGATACTTGATTCCCCGAATCGACGACCTCCTTGATCAACTCACGGGGACCAAATACTTTAGTAAGATTGATCTGAAGTCTGGCTACCATGAGGTCCTGATAGAACAAACAAATGTATGGAAGACTACCTTCAAGTCAAAGGAAGGCCTTTTTGAATGGTTGGTCATGCCCTTTGGTTTGACAAATGCTCCGGCCACTTTCATGAGGATGATAGACGATATCTTGCGACCATTCACCAATAATTTTGTAGTGGTGTATCTGGATGACATTCTCATTTGCAGCAAGACTTGGGACGAACACTTGCAACATATTCAACAGGTTCTGCACACCTTGCGAAAGCACAAGCTATATGCCAACTTGGAAAAATGCTCATTCGGCATGGACAGGGTCCATTAATTGGGCTACATCATCGATGAACATGGTGTACATGTGGATCCAACCAAGATCCAAGTCATCTGTGACTGGCCAACCCCAACCACACTTACTGAGCTTCGGATCTTCTTAGGCATTTCCAATTTCTATCACAGGTTCATGGTGGGATTCTCCCATATTGCATGGGCCCTTAGCTAAATAACCAGGGGTGGTGGTAAGGCAAAATCTGCATGGGGTCGGTCCCAACAACAAGCATTCGATGATTTGAAGAAATGATTGTTCTCATCCCTAGTAATTTCACTACCAGACCTGCAACAACCCTTTAAGATTTAGACTATGTCGTGGGCGTCGTTCTCACTCAACACGACCACTCCATGGCCTATCATAGTGAGACACTATCCGATGTTGTCCATAAGTACCATACTTACAACAAAGAAATGTACTCCAATGTGAAAGCCTGCTGTGAGTGGAGACATTACATTCTTGGCAAGGAGACAGTGATCCACACTGATCATAAGCCATTGCAGTTCATGCAGAAACAAGGAAAATTACAGAATGACCATCATCAAAAGTGTTCCACATACTTGCAACAATTCCAGCTCAATATCAAGTATAAAACGGGAAGCACCAATCGCATCGTTGATTGCCTCAGTAGATCACCACTTACGACAATCACCATGGTTGTAGACTCTTGCAGCCATGAGACCTCTGGATGGCCCCAACTCTATGAGAAAAACCCAGACTTTGCCACCACCTACCAAATGTTGTGTGCAAATGTAGTTGTCAATAATTTCCATCTTCAGGATGGGTTGTTGTGTCGTCTAGGCCATATCTGTGTTCCATCAAGTGAGCGAGCGAAGTTGATCTAGGAAGCCCACTACAGTTGGGTGGCAGGACACTTCGGCGTTCAAAATACAGTGGCGATCCTACAAAAACATTTCTACTGTCTGAAACTTTGATAGGAGGTCAACAAGTATATCACGTCTTGTACTGCCTGCGCTATTGCCAAAACGACCACTAAGAAACAGGGTTTGCACACCCCTCTTACTACTCCTGACAGGCCATGGGAATCCATCTCAATGGACTACATGTCGGGCCTCTCATCCGCCAAGAGGGGAAATGACTGTGTTTTTTTGGTTGTTGATCGCTTTTATAAGATGGTGATTCTGGTTGCGTGCAAGAAGAGCATCACAGCAGAGACCACTGCCAAGCTCTTCTTTGAATGATTCTGGTTACATTTTGGACTCCCACAAACCATTGTCTTAGATAGGGGCAGACGATTTCTTAGCACATTATGGTCGAGCCTCTGGTCACTGCTGGACACCAAGCTCATCAAATCCATGGCCTTCCACCGCCAGACAGATGGCCAAACCGAGGTCGTAAATCGAATGATTGTGCATATCCTTCACATGTATAATTCAAAGAACCCTCACACATGGGATGAGAGCCTTCCCTATGTCTAGCATAGCTACAACTGAGCCCTGCATAGCTCAACTGACCACAACCCCTTTCAGGTGGGGTTGGGATTCCAACCATTGGGTCCCATAGATGTTGCACTTTCGCTTGCGTTAAGCTCGACCGACTCATCTCCTGCTCCAAATGAAGCTGACAAATCCATCCAGTTCATTGAGCGGATCCAGCACATCCACCAACAAGTTCAGGATATCCTACAGAAGTCCATTGACAAGTACAAACAGTGCCATGATCAACATTGGGTGCCACATAAGTTTCAGGTGGGCGACAAAATTTGGTTGCACTTGTAGAAGGAATGCCTTAAAGGACCCCATCATAAGCTTCACCCACTCCGTTATGGGTCATAAACCATCACTAAGGCTGTGAGGGGTAATTCTTTTGAGCTCAACATTCCTCCTTTCCTTGGCATGCACCCAGTGTTCAATGTGGATCTCCTTCACCCTTATTTCCCACCATTATTGGACACCTCAGAAGTAGCAGAACAACTGACACCAACATAGCTCAACCCCGACTGCATACAATAGGAATATAATGATCATATTGTGGATACACATATCAAGGGCACTCAACAACAAAGGATCCAACTTTATCGAGTTGTCAAAGTAGGGCAACTCCTGCACTAAGGCAAGTGGCTCACCTAGGGCCAAATTCAACAGAAATTTCCTCATCTTATGGGGGACCTCAACGCAATGGAGACCATTAATTCCTAAAGAAGGAGGATTGATCTAGGTGGATATCGGTGGCCACCCACATTTTCCAATTGGCTCAAAACAATTTTCTGGCAATTTTGGTAATTTACTATTTTTAGCTGTTTTCACTTCCAGAGTCGTTTTGAGGCCCTAAACGATGTTTTTTGGGGAAAAAAGGTTTTCAATATGGAAGTTTCCTTGATTCTATCCCTAAAATCAATCTCCTCGACGATACCTTTCCAACGGGCTATCATACGCCTAAAACGAAGATCGTATGCAAAAGTTACGACCCCGGGAAGTTGATGTACTAACTTACCCAAACGAGGCCCACATGACTTTTGACGCTTCATCTCCTAGGGTTAGGTTTTTGGATGTCTAGGTTTTTTTACATTCCTTCTTATGGTAAAAAGGATTTCAGAGCCTCATTGTAATCATCCTCTTGTGAATGAGCGCAACCGTCACATCTCTTCTCAGAGATAATTTGCCACCATTCCAACAAGCTTGTTTCCATTGCATTTTACAATTTCAGCTTATTTCATTATTGAATAGAAAACCAATTTTACTGTATCTTCGTTATTCTGTGTTAAGCACCCATTAATAATCTGTATTCATTTCGTTCTGCTCATAAAATCTAGATCAAATACCAACAAAAAATTCCTCAACTACTTATTGAACACATGGTTCATGCAGGACTGGAATGTAGCAGGGGCATTGGTTTGTCCAAACGACATAACCAAGAACTCATAATTCCCATAATGGCATCAAAAGGCAGTCTTCCAAATTTCCTACTCTCGAACTCAAATATGGTGGTATCCTAAATGAAGATCAATCTTCGTGAAATATTTTTCTCCCCTCAACTCATCCATTAGTTCATCGATCTTCAGAATTGGGTACCTGTTCTTTATGGTTTTCTTGTTAATCGCCTGAATGACTTGGATAAATCGATGCAGAATGCAAACACTGCCTGACTGGCTTGGGATGAGCCACAGGTAAGTCTTGGGGGTCTGTCGACACGAGATATTTTGGGAAAATGCACAACAATTTTGGAAGACAATTAGAATTGGGGCCAGAATAGGAACGTGCGCCAAGAGATAAGTAAAATCAGTGCGCCATAAGAAAGGAAAAGCAGTGCGCTGGACAATAAGGAAAAACATGGTGAGGAAGAAGAAAGTCAAAGGAATAAAGAAGGATAGTGCGACAAGGAAATTTTTGGATCGTGGACCAGTCACATGCGGGAGGTTACAATGTTGACAAACCTAATAAACTTAGGGTTAGATTTTTGGTCATTGATGTAAAGGGTTTTTACCCATTTTGTAGTATAAATACATGTATTGTGAGATCTAAGGAGATCCATCTTTTTTTGTAGCAGTTTTTTGGATAGAGAGTTTGGGAGCTAAATACTGAGTCAGTTTTGGAGATAGAGTCATGAATTGTATTTGAGGGTTAGGTCGCAAGTTGTGGAGTTTAGTGCGACATTGGTTAGCCCCACATACCACAACTATGCATGTGCACTTATGCACTTCTGATGTAATGCACGTAGCTCAATGAATTGATGAGGATGAATAAAGAAGAATATAATGCGAGATCTTTGTGGACATAGCCTAGGGGGGGTGAGCCACGGTAAAACCTTGTGCTAATGTCTAGAATGGTTCTTTCTTTTTTTCAATATGAATGAAAGAATGAATCTATTAGAGTTAAAATGCAGTGTGCACTACATTAGTCTAACATTTGATGTAGAATGAATGTTAATAAATGAATATGGTTATATAATTTGGTAAATCTGATGAATGTTAAAGTAGAGAAGTATGCCTAAAATCCCCATGAGAAACATCCCTTACATGACTGTAGACATATGGGTCATGTAGTCACCCATAAGACATCTCGAGTGAGACTTCATTGTGCACAGTGTTGCCTTCTGGTCTCCAGAAGGGCTGATGGTTTGCAAGTTTTTGTTGGAGAACTAAAGTAGAACTTGGGTTAATCCATACATCCAACAACATCCCCAGGCTAACATTAGGATGATGAAGATTCTCCCTATGCTTGAATACTTTTAGGCTCTATTTTTGTTTATATACCATTTTAGTCTTTATTTTCAATTAGTTTAGTTTGTATCAGTCTATGAGCATTTAAATTCATGGAACAAGTTTGTTTTTTGACCTTATAGGAACTTTTTTGATGGCCAAGACATTGATGCCTCAACTGGTTTGAAACCGTATACTCCTTTTAACTTCATTAAATAGAAGGACCTACAATTCCAACTTAAAAAAATAAATGAATCACATAATAAATCTAGGTTGAAGTGGATCTATTTGCAATCCATAACCATGTTTTTAAGAATATTAATATAAACAAGTACTAAAATTCCATTATTAATAAAAACATGCACATTCTTTAAAATTATGTGATATCTTCATTCATAGGTAATGTTATGAGGCATTTGGTAAAATTAATGCAATAGATTGCATAAGGCTTAGTTTTTGAAGGTGCTTTCAAAATGTAAAAATGAAATATTAATTACTAAAAATCCATGTTTTCATGAATTATCGGTCTTTTGTTTTGTATGAATCATGATAAAAAAATAGATGATATAAGCATACACAATGACAAAAAAAATAAATCCTATTGATAAAGTTGCAAATAGAGGCTCATAAAAATATGCTAATTTTTATGTGTAAGATTCTAACGATAAATTTGCAAATTCCTCTTGTCGTTTATGAAAATAGTATAGTTTTATTTTATCAAGAGGAAAAACCAGTGAAGTACATGGAACAAAGTGAATTCTAATCGTGAATCACAAGATAACTAGACTGTCCAATAAACTCGCAGTAGACACAAAAAGGATAACAACCTTCAAATTGACAACATAATAATAATACAAGGAGGAGGATGACATCAGTCTAAATATAGCCTTCTATCCTCATGGAAGGGATTCCCCTAATTGGTAGAAAGTGGTGATGTAAATCTTACTATCAAGGTGAATATAGATTCAATCATCTTGGTCAGATATGGCATAAATTCTTTCACTCCATCGGCCTTACAGAGTCAATCCATCCATGCTCTTAACAACAACATCTTCTCCATGTCTATTAAAAATGAATTAGTAGCCTTCTGGGGAGATTTAACAAATGTTAAAATACCACCCAATGCAATGTCAACAAAGTAGATCTCATCTCCTCCAAAATATGGTTTTCCAGAGAAGCAGAGGCTCGTTCGTAGAGCTTCCTCCAATACAATAAATATTGTCATCGATTATACTATCGGTTTTTGTTGTTGCTCACCCTGGCCCATGAAAATTCCCAAAATTCATGGCATGAGCTAAGGCCACCCATAAATAGCATGGGCGTATTAATTACGAACTATAGAAACACAATTAAAACTTTAAAAAGGACAAATAGCGGCAATGAGAAAAGAATTATTCGAGTACAGATGGATTCTCTTACTCTTTTACAGGAGGAGGCCAGGAAACTTACTCTTTTACAGATGGATTCTTCAAGTACCATCAGATAAGAATCACACAAGAGGATCAACACATGACCATTTTTGTGATGAAATGGGGAATTTATCAATACACGGTTATGCCCTTTGGATTGAAGAATGCTCTTGCAGTGATTGCCAGGGTAGTAGTTGCAGCATTCAAGGAGTTCATCCATAAGTTCCTAGAAGTCTACTTGGATGATTGGACAGCTTTAACTGTACTGAAGGATCATATAGAAGTTATTAGACTTCTGTTGGATCAGTGTAGGCAGTGCCAGATTTCGTTGAACTATAAGAAGTGCATTTTTTGCGCTCCGTTTAGAATTCTGTTAGGACATGTAGTGTGCAAACATGGACTATTGGTAGACCCAACCAAGATTGCAGTCATTTTTTAGTTAGAACCACCTACATCAGTCATATAGTTGAGGGTGATGTTGGGTCATACAAGTTATTATAGGAAATTTATCAAGGGATATGCGCAGATCCCAACGTCGATGGAGAAGTTACTAAATAAGGAAGCAAAGTTTCAATGGGATGAAGATTGTGAGAAGCGGCTAGACACCCTCAGATAGAAGTTGGTGAACACACCAATTTTAATTTTTTCGAATTGAAAAAAGGAGTTTCATGTACACGTGGATGCATCGTCCATAGCATTGGGAGCAGTTCTATCCCAGCCAGGGGAAGGGGACATAGATCACCCAATTTATTTTGCAAGAAAGAAGTTGTCTATAGCAAAGAAGAATTATACAACCACGGAACATGAAGGATTGGCGATGGTCTATGCACTACAGAAATTCAGGAATTATCTATTGGGGTCTCACTTTAAGATATATATAGACCATTCTACATTAAAATACTTAGTAACCAAGTCAGTGTTGGGGGGGGAGAATATGCAGGTGGCTCTTATTATTTCAGGAATAAGACTTTGAAGTCATAGTGAAACCAGGGAAACTGAATGCAGGACCGGATCATCTATCATGCATATTATCAGGGGAAGATGCGGGAAATTTAGATGACAACTTCCCAGATGTGAAATTATTTGCAGTAAGGATGGTGGATTATTATTTCTCGGACATCATAGAGTTTCTAAACATGGGCATGGCTCCATCCGAGATTATTGTAGCACAAAAGAAACAATTGGTAGTGAAAGCAATAGATTATCAGTTGATTGCAGGGAATTTATATAAGATGGGTGCAGATGGAATACTGAGACATTGTATGTTGGAGCACGAAATGTCGGTAATGCTTGAAGAAATGCAAGATGGAAATTTTGGAGGACATTATGCAATGCGAGCAACTATATAGAAGATTTTGTGTGCAGGTATTTGATGGCCGACACTTCACAAGGATGCGAAGTAATACTAACAGTCATGAGATGTATTCCAATGAGTGGGAAATTCATCTAGGAGGGATGAAATTCCTTTCAATCCATAGTTTATGTTGCAAGAATTTGAGAAATGATCAATAGACTTTATGGGGCCAATCAACCCAAAAGTAAGAAAATCAAGGGAAAGATATATCATTACTATGACAAAGTTTTGACAAGATGGGAAGAAGAAGCCCCAATTACAGACTGTACTGTGGAAATTGTTGTGTGCTTTCGGTTTGAATATGTAGTCACAAGATTTGGATGTTCGTGCATATTACTCAATGATCAAGGGACACACTTTCTCAACAAAACAATTGTTGCATTGACTAAGGAGTTCTAGATTCATCGCCAAAAGAGTACCCCATATCATCCTCACACCAATGGAATCATGGAATCTTTTAATAAGATCTTGGAGAATTCCTTGAAAAATATTTGCAATGTAGGGAGATATGATTGAGACTTAAGAGTTCCTGCAGTATTATGGGCTTACATTACTACAAGCAAGAAGTTGACAGAACATACCCCTTTCAAGTTGGTCTATGGACAAGAAGCAGTAATGCCAATGTAGTTTATTCTACCTAGTCTGTGCATTGCAAAAATCACAGAGCTATGAGATATTGGCACAATAGAGGAGAGGTGGGAAAAATTAGTATTGATTGAGGAGGATCAGCTTGTCGCAAGATTCCATTAATAGGTTCAGAAAGATAGAGAGAAGGCCTGTCATGATCGACACATTAAACAAAATAAGTTTCAAGTTGGATATTTGGCACTACTCTATGACAACAAGTATATGTAGCATCCAGGGAAGTTTCGAATGCACTCATTAGGATCTTATGTGATTCTGAAACTAACAAAGACAAGTGTTGCGTGGTTGGAAAATTAGATTGGAGAAGTATTGGAAGGAATGGTGAATGGAAGTTGGCTAAAACTATATAAAGACAAACGACAGGTTGTGCAGTAATTTAGGCTATGTCGGAACACATGTATTATAGTAGTTGTATCATAGTAGGCAAGAAAGAGAAGGGAAACAAATAAAAAGTAGATATAGGGAAAATAAAAAGAGAGTTCAAATATTAAGGCATAAGAATGTGCGCAGAATGAATCATCATTACACATCAGCATAGCACTACACTAAAATAGGAGATGAGACATAGACGAGACATATTGTGATGCATACAAATAAAACAACAATAAACCAGTGCACAATTGGGTAATGAAAAGACAGTTAAAAAACATTACAGTGCGGAAATGATTGTTACATAGCGGGAGTGACAGGTCATAAAGCATCGTATAAGTCTTAAATGGGAAAAGTTGTCGGAAATCATGACAGATCGACAGTACGAGGGATTAATCACCCGATGGATTTTTTAATCAAGATGCAATTATGGAACAAATCAACAACCACGATGGTGGATTGGATAAGTACGGTCACCGTGAAAGAACAAAAACATAAGAAGATTGTTAAGTGTAAATCACTCTTGCATACCAATGAGAGTTAATAAGATCAAACAAGAGAGCACTGGAGAATAGAGTAGAGCTATGGGTTCCAGAGAACACACATAGTGCCAGTTCAGGAACCTATCACCCAAGACGAATGGGGAAAGATCCACTAGCAGTACCATTGGTCTCCCATAGGATGAGTAGGGAAGGAGATATGCTTGGAAATAATATCATCCTCAAGTTTGTGGATCACGACATTACCGATGAACAACCATTTCCAGAGATGGCTAGGGAAAAATACTCATGCATTGAGAGTGTATCAGATGCAAGGGCTCATATCGCTTCCAACATAAATTTGTACTCATAATTCAATGGAATCAGTAACAGGTTCGGTGGTTACGAACGCTTCATGACAGTAAATGAGAAGGAATTGGATCAGGATCCCATTGAAAGAGAAGTTTCCCGAAAATTAGCTTTGTATATGGTGCTGAAACTGAACCCGAAGGATTTACCAAGGGGCATAGGCAAAGAGGAGGATGCTATTGGGCTCAAGAGACCTTAGTAGATTATCAACGTAGAAGAATATTACATGAAGAGGAGGCTTAATAAAATTATTTCACCCAAAAGAAGTGATGATTTTTCCATGTCGTCATCCAGACTTAGGCCTCCATTAGGCAAGAAGAGGCCTTCAAGAAGGAGAAGGAATAAACTCTAACGCTTATTGCAAAGAACCAGAAGGAACGGGAGGAGAAGGCCAAGAAAGCATTGAAGGAAAAGGATGAGGCCAAGAAAGCAAAGTTTTCCATAATTTATTTGTAACAGTACTCGAATTAGTAATATCCAAAGAGTTTTCGCCATCATCTCTAAAATATTTATCATGTCCTCGAGACCGTTCATGGATGAATCACAAGGCTTATTCTCTATACAATGGGGTCCCTTCTTAGTGATAACTGAACTACCAAGTTCATGGGAATTTAATCCCGCAACTGTAGACACCCCTTCACTGCTTGTTAAACTAACAAGAGAAGTATGCACATCCAATACAACTTCATCTTCAGGACGTACATATGCAGTTTCTTTTCTCTGCCGGTGTACTAAGATAATTTCATTAACATCATTCTCTCCTCTCCCTTCATGATATTCCTGTGGCCCCATGGATCTTTTCACGAGATTTTCTTTTGAATCTGTATCTTGTGAAGGATGAAGTAGACTCTGCCCACATAACAAGTTTCCCTCTCCATAGGAATCTGTACAG
>ML814856.1:281065-292705 GCA_009831015.1 Picea engelmannii | reverse complement strand
TCAAGATGCTATTGTGTGTTTTGAGATTTTGGAGAGTGTATCTCTCTTCCTACTCCAAAGAACTAGCCTAACTAAATGTTGGTGTAAAAGAGCCCTAGAAAAGAGTTACTAGATAAATTTTAAGATTACGCAATGTTTTTAAGGGCTGTTGTTTACTCAAAGGTAACATAAATGAAACTCATGTGTGTATGACTCTGACCCAAATAATGCAAGGATGAAAATGAAATGTATCACTTTGATTTCAATGAATCCTATATATGGGAGAGAGATAAGTTTTCTAAATCAACCACGAATTATATGCAAAATTTCCTTTTTCCAATGTCAATACAAACAATCATTCATCAAATGAAAATGTACTATGTTTTCTTTTTCAAAGCTTCAACAATTCCTAAAATTTGATTTTCAATGTTTTGTAAATGACAAAAACAATTTGATGGAAGAAAACAATTGTGTTCACTTTCCAAAAAGAACTCGCACTATATCAATGAGAGAGCATAAAATCAAATCACAAAGAATCAAGCAATAACAACCCAATCAACTCTTTCAACGAAAGCAAAAACAAAGAACAAACCAATTAGTCTTCTCAATGCAAATGAAAATGTGTTTTCAAACCAAAAAGCAAATGATAAAACCAAGCAAACTTAATTCTCAACCAATCACTGGATCCCAACAAATCTAACACATTCAGAATCTGAAGTCAGAGAGAATGGTTTTGCCAGAAAAGTCGAGAAATGAAAATCAATCCACAAATGCTAAGAAAAGCCTGGAAACCCTAAGACTATTCACACAAGCAAATTGAAGCAACAAAGGTATCAATCAACAGTCCAAGAAACCAATGAGATGTATTTCAACTGATCTGGGCAGTTAGAAAGACAAAAACCCAATTTCAAAATTTTGAAACAGACTGTTCGCAGGCAAGCTATATAACACAGTGCGAGAATTGATGATTCTCGAAGGCCACCTTTGAGCAAGGTGCAGACACCTCACACTGAACCCTATGAACAGGGTGCGAAACTGACCAGTTCTCGCAGTCTGCAATGGGACGTAGTGCGAGAATTCCTGAACATGTCAAAAATTTGAAAAATGAAGTAAATTTGCGCAAAGCTTCTGGACTTAGAAGGTCTATCAGGGTATCCTAAAGACTCAGAGACTGATAGGACAGGAGAAAAATGAAAACAAAGCAAATGGCCACAGAAAAATACAAAAAGCCACCAAAAAAATGGGATTGATCCCTAGTGGAGTCGCCAATTTTGTTATAGGATAAATCCGTGAGTGCGGACACAAACCAATCTCCCTAGATCCACCTAGATCTAGAACAAATCAAGACAGAATAATACTCTTTCCCTAGATTTAGATTGTTGAATAAACTAGGAGGAAAGAATCAAGCGCATACCTTATGATCGCTTCCTTGGGTCTTTGTTGTACCAACTTCGCTCCAATTCTCTTGTGCAGTCCAGACCAGGACAACTTAAACCAATCGAAGTGAAAAAAACTTAATATATTCAACAATTAATCTATGCATATGATCAAGGAATTATGCAATAAAGTAAACTCATCTTTATGGGAAAGGGACATATTACTGTATTATATTGATAGAAAGCAAAGCTTACAACCTGAGCCTTGATGTTGCAAACCTCCTTTCGATGGCCCTTAGCTCTGACACACACTTTCTCAGTTGCATGTATAAGATCAACCACCTTTGATAACCTTGCTGGAGTTCTCTAGATGCTGTAGCATCAGTCCTTCACATAATCTTTCACAAATTCTCCAATGTCTTCTTAACCTTGTTTTCTTCTAACCTTTTCCATGAGAATCCTCTCAATATATAGGAGGAAATGAATTAGTTACTTAGATAGGAATGATCCCAAGATATCAGGAAAGCCAATACTTAGACAACCATTCAAATGCCATCTCATCCTTCTACAAGATTCCCTTCTAGAAGCTTCGAGAATTCATCCTTCTTCCCTTATTTAGAAAGTGTTAGCACCCTAACAGTTAGGCACAGTGCGAACTTCTTGCACCCTGGCTTAAGGTAGCCTGCGAGAATCATGCATTCTCGCAGGCAAATGTATAGGTAGCCTGCGAACCTTCCTCAAAACTGTGATTTCTGGAGAAAGATGAAGGTAACTTTTCTCAGGAAAAGATTCTAATGAAGAGCCTGAGTACACCATCCTTAATACATCACCACGATGACCAAAATCATGGGTAAAAGAATTCCCCCCAAAGTCTGATATTGGAACGGGTGACAATCGATAGACTTTGTAAGCTGCATGTGTGTGTCGAGAACCAGGAGCACATCTAATCGAAAATCTGCAAACAATCAAGCATCGACAGAGTATCATATATATCAATTATGAGGTAGGCATTCCCATACTCAGATCATAGACTGATGACATTGTAGACATGGGTCATGGCCACGAATAATACATTGTGGATCCATGCCGTCAAAATATAGCATAGCCACCGAAATACACTATGGATCTATGCGAAAATTTTCAAATCAAGACGACATAGCCACGAAACATACACAGTGGATCTATGTGTCACAAACTATACATACTCCATCGCAACCTGGATCACAAAGATAATATCTAGGGTCTTCAATCTCGTCGTCCAAAGTACGAATCTAACCATGTGATTACATGTGTTGAAGTTGAACATGGTAGAAACCACTTGATTACCGGTCAATGATAAAACCATTAACAAGTGCGAGGGAAATCACCATTGATGTCAATGACTCCCAAGGTACTATAGTACAATCCATCGAATGTGAATGAATGAGTTGACGTTGAACACCCGATGGAATCTTTCGATCAGAGGTCAATGATGTAAACCCACTGTCGAAAGCGAGGAAACCTACCATTGAGGCATGCAAGCTCCAAGGTACTAAATAATTTCTAAGTCTTGATTCCGGATAATGAGCTGAAGTTGACGGAACAAAACTCGTCATAGGAGGGCCTTGATGTATCCCCCATCAATGACATGAAATGAGTAACAGAGTTTGAAGGTGAAACAGAGCACTTTGCAAATTGAACTGGACACAGGGAAGGCTGACTCGGAAAGAATGGACAACTGCAGATGGCGTACTCAATATAGGTTTTAGGTGGACTTCTCTTGAACATATGAATGACACGACCAATGATTTGGCAACATTGACTCAAAGACGACACATGAAATGACCTTGTAATTAATCGAAAGAGAGACAAATGGATTTCCCAAACCAGCTTCAAATGATGAACAGGGGGTGTCATGTTCAAGAGAGACACATACTGCCAATCAATACAAAGATGAAACATATCCCTTTCCCAATTTCCCCCCCACCATTTCTGGCAAGTACCTCTTTATTTTTATGCAAGCTTGAAGAGGATCACATATGCTTGTTGATATAAGCCCATCCTTCGGATGAGTCCCTCAGAGTATCTTTAACGAACCCTAAGAAGGAGTGGTTCGGTCCCATCACGGGTCTGTCAATGTTTGTTTAACGAGTCCAGAGATAGTAAACGCGAAGGTTTTTCATGATTATAGAGTTTGGAAAAACACTTAAAAGAGAACTCTCTCAGTTCCTTTTTCGTAAAATAGTCTGGATAAGACTGAAAAAGAGAGAAACTATCGCTTACCAGACGCGTACTTCAAATACTTTAGCGAGCGTGAAAATAGCAAGGTCGCTCGACGATCTTTTCATGTTTAGAGAGTCTGAAAAGAACTTAAAGAAGACTCCAGGGGGGCTCCTTTTTCGTATAACCTTGTTGAGCCCGAAAAAATGATAAAACTATACTCGATCACGTTCTCTTGTTTTTACGAGCGTAAGAACGGACAAAAACGATGCTCGAGGTTTTATGTAAAAACCACAAAAAACAAGCAAAATCACACCATAACGGAGAAAAATATGTCCATACCCTCTTTGTAATCATCAATGTTTCACACCTGCAAGTCATCACACTCATTTTTATATTAGTAATTAGGTTTAAAAAATAGATAAACATAAAAACCCTAAAATGACATAGTAAAAAGTAAATTAAATGAGTAAATACACATTGTTACCATATCATTTCACATTTTCACCATTGAGTTCCAAAAACCCCCATTTTACCCTCCGACTTTGGCATTGATTTCCGGGAGCTACAAGAGACCATTCGACGAGCCGTCTGTAGCATTACGGTAAGCTCTTCTTTCTTGATCTTTTCATGGTTTAAATTTCTGATTTCATTGGTTAATTTTTTGTATTTTCAAGTGATTTTTGAACCCTACCCGCGTGTAGGAATTCTCGCAGGCTGCCCATACGGGGCCTGCGAGAATGATACTTTCTCGCAGATAAGATTTGAGCTGCCTATGAGGGGTTCGCACTGTGTATAATAAGGCACCTACGAGCAGCGCATAACTCAATTTTTTTTTTAAATATTTATCCAATGAAAAAGATTTATATCATTAATAAAATCATTAATCCCCTTTGTATGTTTCTTATGCAGGTAAATAGCCACAAACATGGTGCTTGAGTGGCGGGAACGAGAACATGAGGAGGATAATGCAAATGCCGAGAATCATCCTCCCACCATAGTTGCGTTGAGAGATTGTGGTCTCTTAAAATACTTCCGCATCTTTGGTATGAGGGCCCAGGTCAGATTACTGGAGTATCTAGTCCGAATGTAGGATCCAAATCAACAGGTTTTCATTGTGGGAGCTCATACTTTATCCATTGACATAGAGGACATATACTTCTTGACTGGATTATCCAGACGCGGATCTTATGTCAGTCTGATCGACAACAGAGTTGGCGGGTTAAAAATGAGTGAATATTGCAATCAATACTGCGTGCCTGAGGTCGAAAGAAAGAAAGGGAAAGTGGCGATCTGGGGAGTAACAGACCTGACTCTCCGCACTATTCTCTTCAAGATTGCTCGGATGGCTGGGAGTGCCGCTTCACATATGGCATTACAAAGCTATTTCCAGTACGCCATCGAGTGTACAGAGCCCCGAGTATTTAACTGGGCTGATGCAGTGTTGCGCAATATCAAAAGTCAACTAAACAAGTGCAGGCGTGGTGAATTAAAAAAATTTGGATATGGATATTTACTAGTGTCCTTCTTCCTTGAGAGGGTCCCTGTATTCCAACTTCAGGTTGAGTGGAACCTACCAGGTCCGAGAGATCCAAGGATGTTGAGGTGGTGTCGGCTCATGGCCCGGCACGTGGCAGGACTAATCGTCAAATATGACGATATTTTCTTTGACTGGTTGCAAAACCAGATGCTGATGGTCAATGACTACGCCTATGCCGGGTTGGATTTCCGAGGAGATCCGGATCTAGCACTGCCTGAGGATGCTCAGTGGGGAGACCTTGGTAAGAAGTACACGCGTTTTCTCATTTTAAAATGTTTTTGAATTTTAATCATATTTAAATGTTTTTGTTTTATGTATTTATCTCAAGACTAACTCAATATGTTTGTTGATAACACAGATGTTGGACCATATAGACCTGCCGACAGTTCTCCTATCCAGAGGCGAGGAGAAGCGGCAACAGTAGTTACACAGTATGATGAAGATTATATGGTGGTGGAACAAAATTTAGAAGGCCTGAAAGCAAACATTCCAGATATGACTCTCGAAGAGATTCCACAACGCGATCAACGTCACACTGTAGGAGTATCAGCTGCTATGGGTCGACTGCTCCATAGGGTAGCTAGGGTAGTAGTGTGTTACCGTGAACGTCATCCATGATGTCACATTGTAGAAGCTATAAGCTTCCATTTTTGATATTTTGGTCTTCGGACAAACTTTTTGTAAAAAACAACAAACTCTTTTGATCGTTATATATACAGATGGCTTCTACCGGTTTACTTTATATTGTGTGAATTTAAATGTGTTTGATTTATAAATTGTTCAAATGTCTGTCCAATACATAATTTTCCAATGCATCTGTTAATGAATTAAGACATCTAGGAATATGCTGATATTCAATGTGATCAAAATATCGTTCCAAGAGGCGAATTCACAAATACACCCTTAACAAAGTAGGACTTCGAATATAATAGATATTACTTAGCTATAGTACTACAAGTTGTGAGTCTAATCGCACAACCAAATGACGAATTCCGAGTGAGATAGCATCAACCAATAATTCAATCACGGCACTATACTCTGCAATGTTGTTGGTTGCACGACCAAGACATACACCTTGTAAAGATACAAGTTCATTTGTTGGGGCATAGATTGCCCACGTAGCAGAAGCGAGGTTTCGAGAACTAAGGCTAGCACCATCAGCGAAGCCAATATAGGGTAGCGAAGACTCCGACATCTGGCAATCAAACACAACGTCACATAATGGCAGAGACCAGATAACATCAAAAGTAAACTAAAGTAACACACGCAAAGTATGATACATAAAATACAAGTATTTGTGCACAAATGACTTATGCATAATACTTCTTCAAGTACAACCCATTCCTGGGTTCACTCAAAGGGACACCATCATAATCAACTAGCTCATATGCTCCTTTATCCAAAACTCGACGAACAATATAAGGACTTCGCCACATTGGCTCGAACTTCCCAGCTCCTAAGACATCTCGATCCTATTCATAAAGAAGAACAAGATCACCTTCAGAGAAAACACGAGGCTTAACATGCTTGTCATACTGCGCCTTGACACGTTTCTTCTGGGCTTCTATTATGAGAGTGGCGTCACGTCAAGTCTCATCTAATCGCACCAGATACAATAGACGTTCTTCTTCAGCAGAAGTATTGGGTAAGAGCTCGACAGTTAGCTTCAGAGAAGGTATCTCACATTCTATTGGAAGAATGGATTCCACACCATAGACTAATCGAAAAGGTGTAAACCCCGTAGTGGATTTAATAGATGTATGATATGCCCACAATGCCGAAAACAACATCGTGTGCCAGCTTGATTTATGAATTCCTATCATCTGTCGAAGCATAGTTATAAGAAATTTGTTTATGGCTTCTACCTGGCCATTAGCTTGTGGATAATAGGGTGTTGAGTTCTCATGACGAAGACCCAACTTTTCTGTAAGCTCAGACATCATAAAATTCCTAAAATGACTACCGTGATCAGTAACGATAGCTTGAGGAACACCAAAATGAGCTATGACATGGTTAAAAAGAAACAACGCTGTAGTCTTTCCAGTATTATCGAATGTTGGCATTGCCTCAGCCCATTTTGTAAAGTAATCAACAGCTACAATGATGTAACCATGCCCCCCGACCGAGTGAGGGTGACATGTCATAAAATCAATGCCCCATTTTGCGAAGGGACCAACGGAGACCACAGGATGTAGAGGAGAAGGATGCGACCGAATTTTCTGATTGTAGGTCTAGTAGGCATGGCACTTCTGAATGACAGTAATGCAGTCAATGAACAAAGAAGGCCAAAAATATCCTGCGCGTAAGATCTTCTGGGCAGTAGCATACGCAGACATATGACCACCACATGCTCCGGAATGGCAGTCATTCAGAGCTTTCTCGGCTTCATCAAACTTCAAACAACGACGAAAAACAGAGTTAATTCCTCAACGGTAAAGAGTATCCCCGAGGATGATGTATTGACGTGCTTGATAACATATGTGACGTCGTTCAGAACTAGACAAAGCAGGCCGGAAAGTCTAGGTTTGGAGATATATAATGATATACCCATACCAAATATCATCCATGCTAATAAGGAAAAGTGATTCATCGGGTAATGAATTGACTGCTACATTTTCCGTGGCAGACTGAGGAAAATCACATATCAACTTAGCAAAAACTAAGGATTTCTTAGACGTGGTGCGAGAGAATTCCAAGTCAAACTCCTGGAGTATGACAATCCATTTGGAGTACTTTCCCCCCAACAATTTACGTGTCAAAATATGTTGCATGGGGTTGCAATGAGAAATCACTGTAGTTTTCCTTGAGAGGATATAATGCCGAAAACGTTGAACTGCTTGAACGGCAGCCAAGGCCAGTTTTTCAACATGTTGATACTTGATCTCCGTGGACGTGAGACTTCGAATCAAGTAATAAATAACATGTTCATCGTGTGCGTCATCCTCTTGGAACAAAACCATGCCGATGGTATACTCAGAGGAAGCAAGATAAAGAAAATAATCACGACTATAATCCGGAGGAAAGAGAAGCAGAGCTTGGGTGAGGGATAACTTCAAAGCCTCAAAAGACTTGTTAGAAATAGTATCCCAAACGAAGTCTGAACCTTTCTTCAATAGCCAGGTAAAACCACGAGTAATCTCGGCGTAATTAGGAATGAAACAATGAAGAAAGTTTGCTTTCCCTACAAACTTTGCAACTGACGCAATGTAGAAGGAGGAGGGAGATTAAGAATCACCTCAACCTTAAGGGGATCCACCCTGATCCCTTGATGTGACACAATGAAACCTAGAAGACGACTGGATTCTACGCAAAAAACACACTTATGAGGATTTAAGCGAATACGATAGAACCGACAACGAATGAAAATAGCTCGGAGATGAGTGGGGTGATCGACTCGACGTAAAGAGTGAGCGGGTAAATCGTCCAAATAGGGTTGAATGATATGCTTTATATCGTGAAAAGAATAAGACATAGCACGTTGAAATGTCGCACCAGCATTCTTAAGAACGAAGGGCAGCTTCCTATACGAAAAAGTACCCCAAGGACAAATAAACGCAGTTTTATGTTGGTCCTCGGGAGCGATGTTAATTTGATTATATCCGGAGAAACCATCCATGAGTGAGAAGATTTCACTTCCGGCACAGTCATCAACAATCTGGTCGACGAAAGGGGTTGGAAAATTGTCTTTTGGACAGGCTTTGTTAATATCCCTATAATCAACACATGCACGAATACTGCCACCTTTCTTATCGATCGGAACAGGGTTGGAAACCCATTCTGTCAGAGCCACGGGATAAATAAATCCGCCTTTGAGAAGTTTCTCAACCTCAAGTTTAATAGTTGCCGCTTTATGTGGGTGTATAGGACGTAGGCGCTGCCGGACAAGTTTAGCTCCGGGGTATGTCTTTATCTCATGCACAAAAATCGAAGGGTCAATACCGAGCATCTCTTCATAACTCCAGGCGAATATATTACGAAATTATTTGAACATAGATGTATAAGTGACAATTTCCTCGGGAGAACACGAAGCTCCAATATGAACATTTTCAACTATCCCAGGTTTAACAGATATATCAATGGGAATCGCGGGAGATATATTACTGAGGTTCCCTTCGGCAAACACATCATGTGTAGATCTGAGAACGATCGATATGACAATAACGGTCGATGAAGTCGAAATCCGTTGATAGTTCTCGAGAGTGTGTTGTTCCAGAAAGAGTATGGAATGATGATGTCCATTGTCCCAAGGGGTGTCTTCCATGACGAACATGATCATCTCATTAGTGGGGAAAACAACAAGGAAAGGATCAGGAGACAACTCATCAAGAGAAGAGGTAGAAGGTGTTGCCGATTGAATGGCGTGATAAGCCGACTCAACCGGACTTAACGGCATGAAGTTGCCAAAACGAGTGTGATCTCCAAGATCAGGGACTATCCACGGGTCGGAAGACACATGAAGTTCATGAGGTACGATGGAGATCATATTGATCGAGGCTATGGACGGGTGTGGAACATCGAGTGGCGGAATGGGAAAAGTACCCATCAATGAAGAGTCCTTTAAAAGGGCGACACCGACATTCTCGTAACCCGACGGGGTTTTAGCTATAAACGACACATTGCCAGTATGAGTATCGGAATTAAAGAAGGCAAGTTGGTCAACTGTAACAACCTTTCCCTAATGAGGAAAACGTACTACACAGAAAAGTGTTGACACAACAACGCGCATGGAATCAATCCAGCTACGACCAAGCAGAAGATTATAATCAAGGGGAACATCGAAAACTTCCACTTCAACTTGGACTGTCTTACCTTCTAGAGTAACAGGCAACGAGGGTAGAACACTGTAAGGCTTAAAACCAGATCCATTAAAGGATTTCAGAGTATTTTGTGATTCATTTAAGGGAGGAGAGCCAATGGATTTCCAACAAGCAAGAGACATTACGCAAGTAGAGGCACCCTCATCGATAACAGTTCGACAAATGTTCTTGTCAGAGACAACAACTTGAATTTGAAATGCAAGCTGAGGGGGTAACCTTGGAATGTGATCTTCCAAGTCAAATAATATTAAATTCGTATCTGTTGGGTCAATTCCACCTATAGATTTCAACAGAGATTTCCATTGTGCAGGGCAAGACTGAAGGACTTCAAGGGCAGACATCGCTGAAGGTGCCTGGGCCAGATCTTCTACAATGCTGTAGTTCTGAGCCGCACGAGCATGAGGATTGAAAGCCGAATTGCGAACAACACCTTTAGGGGGTCGGACGACTGTATCAAGGCTCGGTCTTTCGAGATGAAGAGGACCGTTCGTAGGTGGAGTCGGTGGAGAGGGTGGTACCAAAGCAGGAGGTAAATCGTCAACCTTCTCCTTAGATGGAGAATAATATTTGGCTCTAGTTCCGATTGCAACGTCGTTCTTCTTAGAATCACCGGTGCACATCAAAACATATGATGTCGTAGAAGTAGATGGTTGGTCATGGATGACCAACTGAGTCTGTTGTTGAGACGGGAAGGGTTGGGATAAGACTGCCGGTGTAGGTGGTTTTTGCGTTCCTTGAAGGAACTTAGTAACTTTGGCACGTCGAGGAAAATCCTTTGTATAGTGATCGCCACCACAGATAAGGAAAGGGTACCACGGTTTGCGCTTATCCCGCTCTTCAATAGGAGCATTTTTAGTTTGTTCTGTTGGATTATTATTCTTTCCCTCCTTATTCTTGCCTCTCCCCTTTTTAGATTTACCTTTACCGGTTGGGGTAGATTGAACAATGTTCACCTCAGAGGTTTTACCGGCGGGAGTGGTAGGAGACAGAGCATTTTGAACAATAGAAGATGTGGATTTAGGGGTTGTACTTGAAACAAAATGTGAGTGGGTATGTGCAGTACCAATCACACCATCAGCTGCATGCAAGGCAGCTGGAGTAGTTGAAGTGCTGGAAGTACCAGGACGGGGTAGTTCAGGTAGAGAATCGTAAAGTGTTCCTGTTTGCGAATAAACGAGATCAAGATATTGGGCACGACTTATAGCCTGCTCCTCCGTAACAACAACACCCATGGAAATGTCTTTACCAATTTCGTTCACGAAGGATTTCGTGAACCATTCGGCCAGTAACTGATCAGGGAGTTCCAGTTTAATGAGACGTCGTCTCCGTATCCACTCATGTATATGATCCGAGATGTGAGTGCCTTTGGTTTGTTTAAAGGAAGTTAAAATCTCAGTCCCAATATCATAACGGATCGGTAAATGGTAATGTGTAAGAAAATCCATAGAAAGAGTATTGAAATCAGAGAAGAAACATTGTGGCAATTCAATATACCACTTCGCAGCAGACCCTGTAAGGGTTCTTTGAAAAAGATGTAGGGGAATAGAGTCATCCATCAAAGAGTTGGATGAACACCATAGATGAAAGTGTTGAACACACCGTGCTACTGAGAGGGGGGGGTGAATCAGTAGCATAGACAATTAATCCTTTTTAACTTTATCAACCTTATATCACCAATATGCAGATATCCATTCATTGACAGTCATGTACTCTATATTCAGTTAGATTC
>ML814856.1:220796-274042 GCA_009831015.1 Picea engelmannii | reverse complement strand
GTGAAAGAACTCCAAGCACATTCCCTCAATGGATAGGTGAATGGCTCTATGAAATGGTGCCAATGTGTTATTGTCAAAGAGTGAGTCCTTAACAATCTTAGCAGCATAACAATACATGAAATTCCTTGAGAAAATGATGTTTCCTCATGGATTTTTATAGCATGGCATTGGGTGATTATGTAACTCCTTTGAGGTGTGAAAAGGGGCTCTTTAGGGCTCAATTAGGTCTTTGACCAGCCTACCATGTGGATTCAGCTCAGATTTGATGTCAAATCGGCTTGGGAGCTGATCCATTAGTGGTTGGGAGGCCGACCAATTTCAATAAATGCGCCGTTTAGCAGGTGCACGGTTTTTTCGCCCAACAGTCGCGCATCGTGCGCATATTCGCACATTGTACGTTGATGTTCCGCGCATATGCGCGGGCACCCAGATTCTGTAAAGCGCCCTTCAATTTTTGGTTACTTTGTATAGTTTTTGACCCTTTTGCAATGCTGTGGAATTAATCCTGTGCCATGAATGACTTCATTCCTGTTTTGACGATGCTGAGTTCTTGTTGCCATGTGTGGACGAAATTTCAGTGATAACAGTAACCCGGTAGCATTCTCACCCACATGAGTTGTCCCATCCCTAGCACCCTTTGGCACTATTGACACTCATGTTGTTCTTCATTACCCTTTAGGGATTGGAGTCCCGATAGTCTTTCACCACGTTGCAGATCAAACCCATACTCTTTCTCCTCATTTTGCTAGCTTTCCCACATGGACTCCGAAATCATCGCTTTATGGTTATGTTCTTTTTACCTGCACCTCCGCAGGATCACGAACCCACCATGCCATCCGCCATCAGTTTGCCCACCTACGAACTTATCCTCATTTCACCTACCTCATACAGAAACTCACCAATGGGGCCCCCACCCTCCATCAGTTTTCCAAGACATTTTTGCCCTCCCTGGGGCACTCATCTCACACTGGGGCGCCCATTTCTGTATTTGTACATTTTTCCCAAAAATTATTCATTCTTTATTGTACAAACGCCTTCATTTCCAGTCATTACATTTTCTTTCGTCGTCACCATTGGCGACTTACTTTCTTTTTTGGCCACATGCAACCCATGTCACCCTTGGTTGGAGAATTACTTATCATCTACCCTCGTCGGCATCGTCCATATCTTCAGAGTACTCCAGAGGTCACTTACCTCTACCCTCTGAATTTGTTCACCTTGTCCCACCTTTGGCACAACTTATCCTCAGTCTTGGCGTCCCCCTGACACTCGACTTTGTCACACGGTTGCGGCCAATGTTTATGTCATACATCCTCCAGCCAAGGGCAGTCTTGAGTCTTCACACGTCTTGACTTCATCCATGTACCTCTGCCACTTCTTCACCTCAGTAGATTCCACGGAGCCCTTTGCTCCTGGGAGTCGCGTCCCCCCCTTTTTTTTTTTTGTCGACATCCGCACAATTTTCCAGAAGGGCGACAATATCTTGATCCTCATTCTCCATTCCATGAGAGATCTCAGATGGCACAGGGGGAAACACCATTTCTCCCTGATGTCGTTGACCCCCATAACATTCGACGCCAACACTTTCTCATGTTACGGTGGGTCTTACTGTGCGACTATTGCAGTTATTTTTATTACTTGCCGAAGACCTCTGAACTTGGTCGGGCCATCACTACCCACATCACCATCACTGCTTACTACCACGATCATCGCCTATTGTTCAGAGTATATTCATTTGCAAAATTGTCTTCTGCCTTTATCATTACCACCCCGAGGGCGCTGCAGTTGTCTACACCAACACTTCAGTCATCTTTTTCAAAGTTACATAAACACAAGCATGGGGCATGCCCGCCTCGTTTGTACACAGTTGTATATTGTTACACACCTTCTGGAAGGTCGGGTTCTACTAGTTCCTTTCTTCTCCAAAGGATTACTCTACACGATCCCACTATTGCTCTTCCTTACAACAACATTCTCAGTAAAAGAAACATTGATGGATTTCGGCTATACGTATGCTCCTAACCTCATCCATCAGGGGGCATATGTTATCACTGAAATTTCGTCCGTACATGGCGACAAGAACTCAGCATCGTCAAAACAAGAATGAAGTCATTCATGGCACAGGATTAATTCCATAGCATTTCAAAAGGGTCAAAAACTATACAAAGTAACCAAAAATTGAAGGGCACTTTACAGAATCTGGGTGCACGCGCATATGCGCGGAACAACAATGTACAATGCGTGCATATGCGCATGATGCGCGGCTGTTGGGCGAAAAACCCGCGCACCTGCTAAACGACGCATTTATTGAAATTGGTCGGCCTCCCAACCACTAATGGATCAGCTCCCAAGCCGATTTGACATCAAATCTGAGCTGAATCCACATGGTAGGCTAGTCAAAGACCTAATTGAGCCCTAAAGAGCCCCTTTTCACACCTCAAAGGAGTTACATAATCACCCAATGCCATGCTATAAAAAGCCATGAGGAAACATCATTTTCTCAAGGAATTTCATGTATTTTTATGCTGCTAAGATTGTTAAGGACTCACTCTTTGTCAATAACACACTGGCACTATTTCATAGAGCCATTCACCTATCCATTGAGGGAATGTGCTTGGAGTTCTTTCACCATCATTCTCATTTTATTATTGTAAGGAGAGCAAGTTTGTGAGGGCCTCAAGAGCCTTCCTTTGGAGGAAGAAGGAACCATAGTTCCCTTTCTTCATTGTGCTTTGGATTTCATCAATTGATCAGCCTAAAAACATTGGTGATATTGGTCTTTTGTGTTTATTATTTCTTTTTCCATATGCTCATAGTTTTAGTTTGTTTTTATTTAATTCTTGTTTATAGTTCTGTTTTATTTTCTCTAACCCTTTCCTGTACAGCTGTCATGCTCTGCAAGACCCAACAAGGCATGTAAGCACCCTTTATTTTCTCACAAGGTGACGAATTGGGTGCAAACAAGGGGTACTGGTGAATTTTGGGTGGAAGACCTGTCGGAAAACCAGTAGGACCGTAAGCAGTCTGCCCATATTGGGAAGACCCTGGCTGATTCGAAGGTGGTTGGAGAGGATAATAATTCCAAGGATGGTAACCTTGTGTTTGAGTAGGGACCTGAGGTTGAGTAGTGTGACTCTAACCCCAAAGAGGATTAGGTATACCTGGATAGGGTTGGCCTATAGTAGGGACAGTTTGTTGCCCCCCAGTATTTTGAGGAAAGTTCTGTAAAAGCCGATTCCAATACTGGGCCAATTCAGGAGGTATGTTTTGTCCAAAAGGTGAGGTTGGTCGCCCTACAGTAGGTTGTGTGCCAACTAAAGGTTGTGTAGTAATTGGATTTTGACCAATAAGAGGAAATTGAATCATACCACCTTGTCCACCGACAGGAATCTGCACATTTGGGGCCATGGGCGGGATAGTGCCACTAGGATTAGGATTGCCAGAAGGAAAAGGAGGGAGTGTCGGAATAAAACCGGGAATAGTGTACCCGGGAAAAGGAGGACCACCTGGAGAACCAGCTGGGGTTTGCGGAGGTGTTGGATTGGAAGCATTCAACAAAGCATTCAACGCATGATAACCAGGTGGTAGTGTCGGATTGACCTCCGACATTCGTTGGGTATTGATAGGAGCAAGAGTAGCCGCTGTAATTCCGGTTTGGACACTCGTAGTATTCGCGAGATGGGCCATCTCGGCAGGAAGAACAAAACGATAAGTAGTAGTCTCTGGTGTAGTTTCTGTCTCAGGAGACACCGGAGGGTTAATTTTGTAGATGGTAGGTGCCTCATTACCAAAAAGGACTCATCGGAAATCACCTGACCAAAAAGGATCTTGGCCTACTACACCGGGAGAAGGCCCAATGGTTGATTCAGAAGATGTAACAACAACTTTGTCAGAAGAATTTAATCGCACAAAAGGTCGTTCACCACGGCGAAGGCGATAGTCCTCTCTAGTATTGGTAATTCGAAAATCTTCTAGAGAGTCAGTTCGTTCATCCTGTGGAGGTGGTGTAGTGACAACTAGAACGTCACTTGTTTCCCCGTGTGCTGGAGTAACACTGGGACTTCAGTCTGATGGGGAGAACCCTCAGGTGTACCGGTAGGCGAAGGTTGAGAATCGTCCAGATGCTCTGGAGATAAACCTTGCATTCTACGTGAACATCGTGGGGGAGCAATTGTAAATGAGTGACAAGCTGCACGAAGAAATTCTTAAAGTTAACTTCGAAAAACAAACAACGCACACTAGTAAACAAAATCTAGAAAACAATCACCAGGCAAACAAAACCTTATAATATCAAAGCCACTAGTTGGTGATGAAATCCAACGTCGTAACCATGAGACGAGAAGGGGCGGGGCTAGGATGGAAAAGTTACGTTGACGACCTACTTAACGGACTTACACCTTGGTGCAAGCTCCCACACATAATCGTGGGTATACCCTCCAAGGAGCCCGAGTGAGTTTGATCAACGTCAATTCCAGGTACCGTGAAGACTTTCCCCTCCACAGTCACCTTAGGTAAGAATCTAGAGAGACAAGCCACTAAGGTCACCACAAAAAACAATATAGCCAGGGGGAACAATCGACAGTCCGATCCACATGCAAGGGCAGGGTATCTAGCCCGAAATCAACTCAAAAGGCTTCCACTCATCATTGTGGGTATACCTCGGAGTGACCCCCGTAATACGTAAAATCTCTACATTGATGTCAACAAAGCATGGTGAGTAACTCTGCCAACACCAATGCGACCTAGTGCTTGACCCTTGTGTTAGAAGGGCTTCCCAGGACAATATGTTGCAAATGGATTTTAACACTCCCTAACTCAAGATGCTATTGTGTGTTTTGAGATTTTGGAGAGTGTATCTCTCTTCCTACTCCAAAGCACTAGCCTAACTAAATGTTGGTGTAAAAGAGCCCTAGACAAGAGTTACTAGATAAATTTTAAGATTACACAATGTTTTTAAGGGCTGTTGTTTACTCAAAGGTAACGGAAATGAAACTCATGTATGTATGACTCTGACCCAAATAATGCAAGGATGAAAATGAAATGTATCACTTTGCTTTCAATGAATCCTATATATGGGAGAGAGAGAAGTTTTCTAAATCAACCACGAATTATATGCAAAATTTCCTTTTTCCAATGTCAATACAAACAATCATTCATCAAATGAAAATGTACTATGTTTTCTTTTTCAAAGCTTCAACAATTCCTAAAATTTGATTTTCAATGTTTTGTAAATGACAAAAACAATTTGATCGAAGAAAACAATTGTGTTCACTTTCCAAAAAGAACTCGCACTATATCAATGAGAGAGCAAAAAATCAAATCACAAAGAATCAAGCAATAACAACCTAATCAACTCTTTCAACGAAAGCAAAAACAAAGAACAAACTAAATAGTCTTCTCAATGCAAATGAAAATGTGTTTTCAAATAAAAAAGCAAATGAGAAAACCAAGCAAACTTAATTCTCAACAAATCACTAGATCCCAACAAATATAACACATTCAGAATATGAAGTCAGAGAGAATGGTTTTGCCAGAAAAGTCGAGAAATGAAAATCAAGCCACAAATGCTAAGAAAAGCCCGGAAACCCTAAGACTATTCACACAAGCAAATTGAAGCAACAAAGGTATCAATCAACAGTCTAAGAAACCAATGAGATGTATTTCAACTGATCTGGGCAGTTAGAAAGACAAAAACTCAATTTCAAAAATTTGAAACAGATTGTTCGCAGGCAAGCTATATAACACAGTGCGAGAATTGATGATTCTTGTAGGCCACCTTTGAGCAAGGTGTGAACACCTCGCACTGAACCCTATGAACAGGGTGCGAACCTGACCATTTCTCCCAGTCTGCAATGGGACGCAGTGCGAGAATTCCTGAACATGTCAAAAATTTGAAAAATGAAGTAAATTTGCACAAATCTTCTGGACTCAGAAGGTCTATTAGGGTATCCTGAAGACTCAGAGACTGATAGGATAGGAGAAAAATGAAAACAAAGCAAATGGCCACAGAAAAATACAAAAATCCACCAAAAAAATGGGATTGATCCCCAGTGGAGTCGCCAATTTTGTTATAGGATAAATCCTTGAGTGCGGACACAAACCGATCTCCCTAGATCCACCTGGATCTAGAACAAATCAATATAGAATAATACTCTTTCCCTAGATTTAGATTGTTGAATAAACTAGGAGGCAAGAATCATGCGCATACCTTATGATCGCTTCCTTGGGTCCTTGTTGTACCAACTTCCCTCCAATTCTCTTGTGCAGTCCAGACCATGACAACTCAAACCAATTGAAGTGAAAACAACTTAATATATTCAACAATTAATCTATGCATATGATCAAGGAATTATGCAATAAAGTAAACTTAGCTTTATGGGAAAGGGACATATTACTGTATTATATTGATAGAAAGCAAAGCTTACAATTTGAGCCTTGATGTTGCAAACCTCCTTTCGATGGCCCTTAGCTCTAACACACACACTTGCTCAGTTGTATGAAGAAGATCAACCACCTTTGATAACCTTGCTGGAGTTCTCTAGCTGCTGTAGCATCAGTCCTTCACACAATCTTTCACAAATTCTCCAATGTCTTCTTAACCTTGTTTGCTTCTAACCTTTTCCATGAGAATCCTCTCAATATATAGGAGGAAATGAATTATTTACTTAGATAGGAATGATCCCAAGATATCAGGAAAGCCAGTACTTAGACAACCATTTGAATGCCATCTCATCCTTCTAGAAGATTCCCTTCTAGAAGCTTCAAGAATTCATCCTTCTTCCCTTCTTTAGAAAGTGTTCGCACCCTAACAGTTAGGCACAGTGCAAACTTCTCGCACCGTAGCTTAAGGTAGCCTGCGAGAATCATGCATTCTTGCAGGCAAATTTATAGGTAGCCTGCGAAACTTCCTCAAAACTGTGATTTCTGGAGAAAGATGAAGGTAACTTTTCTCAGGAAAAAATTCTAATGAAGAGCCTGAGTACACCATACTTAATACATCATCACGATGACCAAAATCATGGGTAACAGAATGCCCCCCAAAGTCTGAGATTGGAATGAGTGACAATCGATAGACTTTGTAAGCTGCATGTGTGTGTCGAGAACCAGGAGCACATCTAATCGAAAATCTGCAAATAATCAAGCATCGACAGAGTATCATATATATCAATTTTGAGGTAGGCATTCCCATACTCAAATCACAGACTGATGACATTGTAGACATGGGTCATGGCCACCAATCATACACTGTGGATCCATGCCATCAAAATATAGCATAGCCACCGAAATACACTGTGGATCTATTCGAAAATTTTCAAATCAAGACGACATAGCCACGAAACATACACAGTGGATCTATGTGTCACAAACTATACATACTCCATCGCAACCTGGATCACAAAGATAATATCCAGGGTCTTCAATCTCGTCATCCAAAGTATGAATCTAACCATGTGATTACATGTGTTGAAGTCGAACATGGTAGAAACCACTTGATTACCAGTCAATGATAAAACCGTTAACAAGTGCGAGGGAAATCACCATTGATGTCAATGACTCCCAAGGTACTATAGTACAATCCATCGACTGTGAATGAATGAGTTGACGTCGAACACCCGATGAAATCTTTCGATCAGAGGTCAATGATGTAAACCCACTGTCAAAAGCGAGGAAACCTGCCATTGAGGCATGCAAGCTCCAAGGTACTAAATAATTTCTAAGTCTTGATTCCGGATAATGAGCTGAAGTCGACGGAACAAAACTCGTCACAGGAGGGCCTTGATGTATCCCCCATCAATGACACGAAATGAGTAACGGAGTTTGAAGGTGAAACAAAGCACTTTGCAAATTGAACTGGACATAGGGAAGGCTGACTCGGAAAGAATGGACAACTGCAGATGGCCGACTCAATATAGGTTTTAGGTGGACTTATCTTGAACATATGAATGACACGACCAATGATTTGGCAACATTGACTCAAAGAGAACACATGAAATGACCTTGTAATTAATCGAAAGAGAGACAAATGGATTTCCCAAACCGACTTCAAATGATGAACAGGGGGTGTCATGTTCAAGAGAGACACTTACTGCCAATCAATACAAAGATGAAACATATCCCTTTCCCTAATTTCCCCCCACCATTTCTGGCAAGTACCTCTTTATTTTTACGCAAGCTTGAAGAGGATCACATATGCTTGTTGATATAAGCCCATACTTCGGATGAGTCCCTCAGAGTATCTTTAACGAACCCTAAGAAGGAGTGGTTCGGTCCCATCACGGGTCTGTCAATGTTTGTTTAACGAGTCCAGAGATAGTAAACTCGAAGGTTTTTCAAGATTATATAGTTTGGAAAAACACTTAAAAGAGAACTCTCTCAGTTCCTTTTTCGTAAAATAGTCTGGATAAGACCGAAAAAGAGAGAAACTATCGCTTACCAGACGCGTACTTCAAATACTTTAGCGAGCGTGAAAATAGCAAGGTCGCTCGACGATCTTTTCATGTTTAGAGAGTCTGAAAAGAGCTTAAAGAAGACTCCAGGGGGGCTCCTTTTTCGTATAACCTTGTTGAGCCCGAAAAAGTGATAAAACTATGCTCGATCACGTTCTCTTGTTTTTACGAGCATAAGAACGGACAAAAACGATGCTCGAGGTTTTATCTAAAAACCACAAAAAACAAGCAAAATCACACCATAACGGAGAAAAATATGTCCATACCCTCTTTGTAATCATCAATGTTTCACACCTACAAGTCATCACACTCATTTTTATATTAGTAATTAGGTTTAAACAATAGATAAACATAAAAACCCTAAAATGACATAGTAAAAAGTAAATTAAATGAGTAAATACACATTGTTACCATATCATTTCACATTTTCACCATTGAGTTCCAGAAACCCCCATTTTACCCTCTGACTTTGGCATTGATTTCCGTGAGCTACAAGAGACCATTCGATGAGCCGTCTGCAACATTACAGTAAGCTCTTCTGTCTTGATCTTTTCATGGTTTAAATTTCTGATTTCATTGGTTAATTTTTTGTATTTTCAAGTGATTTTTGAACCCTACCGGCGTGTAGGAATTCTCGCAGGCTGCCCATACCGGGCCTACGAGAATGATACTTTCTCGCAGAAAAGATTTGAGCCGCTTGCGAGGGGTTCACGCTGTGTATAATAAGGCACCTGCGAGAAGCACATAACTCAATTTATTTTTAAAATATTTATCCAAAAAAGATTCATATCATTAATAAAATCATTAATCCCCTTTGTATGTTTCTTATGCAGGTAAATAGCCACAAACATGGTGCTTGAGTGGTGGGAACGAGAACATGAGGAGGATAATGCAAATGCCGAGAATCATCCTCCCACCATAGCTGCGTTGAGAGATTGTGGTCTCTTAAAATACTTCCGCATCCCTGGTATGAGGGCCCAGGTTAGATTACTGGAGTATCTAGTTCGAATGTGGGATACAAATCAACAGGTTTTCATTGTGGGAGCTCATACTTTAGCCATTGACATAGAGGACATATACTTCTTGACTGGATTATCTAGACGCAGATCTTATGTCAGTCTGACTGGTAGCAGAGGTGGCAGGTTAAAAATGATTGAATATTGCAATCAATACTGCGTGCCTGAGGCCGAAAGAAAGAAAGGGAAATTTGCGATCTGGGGAGTAACAGACCTGACTCTCCACACTATTCTCTTCATGATTGCTCGGATGGCTGGGAGTGCCGCTCCACATATGGAATTACAGATATATTTCCAGTACGCCATCGAGTGTACAAAGCCCCGAGTATTTAACTGGGCTGATGCAGTGTTGTGCAGTATCAAAATACAACTAAACAAGTGCAGGCGTGGTGAATTAAAATAATTTGGATATGGATCTTTACTAGTGTCCTTCTTCCTTGAGAGGGTCCTTGTATTCCAACTACAGGTTGAGTGGAACCTACCAGGTCCGAGAGATCCAAGGATGTTGAGGTGGTGTCGGCTCGTGGCCCAGCACGTGGCAGGACCAATCGTCAAATATGACGATATTTTCTTTGATTGGTTGCAAAACTAGATGTTGATGGTCAATGAATATGCCTATGCCGGGTTGGATTTCTGAGGAGATTCGGATCTAGCATTGCTTGAGGATGCTCAGTGGGGAGACCTTGGTAAGAAGTACACACGTTTTCTCATTTTAAAATGTTTTTGAATTTTAATCATATTTTAATTTTTTTGTTTTATGTATTTATCTGAAGACTAACTCAATATGTTTGTTGATAACACAGATGTTGGACCATATAGAACTACCGACAATTCTCCTATCTAGAGGCGAGGAGAAGTGGCAGCAGTAGTACCACAGTATGCTGAAGATTATATGGTGGTGGAACAGAATTTAGAAGGCCTGACAGCAGGCATTCCAGATATGAATCTGGAAGAGATTCCACGACGCGATTAGCGTCACACTGTAGGAGTATCAGCTGCTATGGGTCGACTTCTCCGTAGGGTAGCTAGGGCAGTAGTGTGTTACCGTGAACATCATTCATGACGTCACATTGTAGAATCTATAAGCTTCCATTTCTGATATTTTGGTCTTCGGACAAACTTTTTGTAAGAAACAACAAACTCTTTTGATCGTTATATATACAGATGGCTTCTACCGGTTTACTTTATATTGTGTGAATTTAAATGTGTTTGATTTATAAATTGTTCAAATGTCTGTCCAATACATAATTTGCCAATGCATCTGTTAATGAATTAAGACATCTAGGAATATGCTGATATTCAATGTGATCGAAATATCGTTCCAAGAGGCGAATTCGCAAATACACCCTTAACAAAGTAGGACTTCGAATAGAATATATATTACTTAGCTGTAGTACTACAAGCTGCGAGTCTAATCGCACAACCAAATGACGAATTCCGAGTGAGATAGCATCAACCAATAATTCAATCACGGCGCTATACTCTGCAATGTTGTTGGTTGCACGACCAAGACATACACCTTGTAAAGATACAAGTTCGTTTGTTGGGGTATAGATTGCCCACGCAACAGAAGCGAGGTTCCGAGTACTACATCTAGCACCATCAGCGAAGCCAATATAGGGTAGCGAAGACTCCAACATCTGGCAATCAAACACAATGCCACATAAGGGCAGAGACCAGATAACGTCAAAAGAAAACTAAACTAACACACGCAAAGTATGATACATAAAATACAAGTATTTGTGCACAAATGAATTATGCATAATAATTCTTCAAGTACAACCCATTCCTGGGTTCACTCAAAGGGACACCATCATAATAAACTAGCTCATACGCTCCTTTATCCAAAACTCGGCGAACAATATAAGGACCTCGCCACATTGGCTCGAACTTCCCAGCTCCTAAGACATCTCGATCATGTTCATAAAGAAGAACAAGATCACCTTAAGAGAAAACACAAGGCTTAACATGCTTGTCATACTGCACCTTGACACGTTTCTTCTGGGCTTCTATTATGAGAGTGGCGTCACGTGGAGTCTCGTCTAATCGCATCAGATACAACAAATGTTCTTCTTCAGCAGAAGTATTGGGTAAGAGCTCGACAGCTAGATTCAGAGAAGGTATCTCACATTCTATTGGAAGAATGGCTTCCACACCATAGACCAATCGAAAAGGCGTAAACCCCGTAGTGGATTTAACAGATGTCCGATATGCCCACAATGCCGAAAACAACATCGTGTGCGAGCTTGTTTTATGAATTCCTATCATCCGTCGAAGCATAGTTATGAGAAATTTGTTTATGGCTTTGACCTGGACATTAGCTTGTGGATAATAGGGTGTTGAGTTCTCATGACGAAGACCCAACTTTTCTGTAAGCTCAGACATCATAAATTCCTAAAATGACTACCATTATCAGTAACGATATCTTGAGGAACACCAAAACGAGCTATGACATGGTTAAAAAGAAACAACACTGCAGTCTTTCCAGTATTATCAAATGTTGGCATCGCCTCGGCCCATTTTGTAAAGTAATCAACAGCTACAATGATGTAACTATGCCCCCCGACCAAGTGAGGGTGACATGTCATAAAATCAATGCCCCATTTCACGAAGGGACCAACGGAGACCACAGGATATAGAGGAGCAGGATGCGACCGAATTTTCTGATTGTAGGTCTAACAGGCATGGCACTTCTGAACGACAGTAATGCAGTCATTGAACAAAGAAGGCCAAAAATATCCTGCGCGTAAGATCTTCTGGGTAGTAGCATACCTAGACATATGACCACCACATGATCTGGAATGGAAGTCATTCAGAGCTTTCTCGGCTTCATCAAACATCAGACAATGATGAAAAATAGAGTCAATTCCTCGATGGTAAAGAGTATCCCCGAGGATGATGTATTGACGTGCTTGATAAAGGATGCGACGTCGTTCAGAACTAGACAAAGCGGGCTGGAAAGTCTGGGTTTGGAGATATATAATGATATCCCCATACCAAATATTGTCCGTGCTAATAAGGAAAAGCGATTCATCGGGTAATGAATTGACTGCTACATTTTCCGTGGCAGAGTGAGGAAAATCACATATCAACTCAGCGAAAACTAAGGATTTCTTAGACGTGGTGCGAGCGAATTCCAAGTCAAACTCCTGGAGTATGAAAATCCATTTGGAGTACTTGCCCCCTAGAAATTGACGTGTCAAAATATATTGCATGGGTTTGCAATGAGAAATCACTGTAGTTTTCCTTGAGAGGATATAATGCCGAAAACGTTGAACTGCTTGAACGACAGCCAAGGCCAGTTTTTCAACATGTTGATACTTGATCTCCGTGGACGTGAGACTTCGACTCAAGTAATAAATAACATGTTCATCGTGCGTGTCATCCTCTTGGAACAAAACCATGCCGATGGTATACTCATAGGTAGCAAGATAAAGAAAATAATCACGACTATAATCCGGAGGAAAGAGAAGCGGAGCTCGGGTGAGGGATAACTTCAAAGCCTCAAAAGACTTGTTAGCAATAGTATCCGAAATGAAGTCTAAACCTTTCTTCATTAGTCGGGTAAAACCATGAGTAATCTCAGCGTAATTAGGAATGAAACGACGAAGAAAGTTTGCTTTCCTCTACAAACTTTGCAACTGACGCAATGTATAAGGAGGAGGGAGATTAAGAATTGCCTCAACCTTAAGAGGATCCACCCTGATCCCTTGATGTGACACAATGAAACCTAGAAGACGACCGGATTCTACACAAAAAACACACTTATGAGGATTTAAGCGAATACGATAGAACCGACAATGAATGAAAATAGCTCGGAGATGAGTGGGGTGATCGACTCGATGTAAAGAGTGAGCGGGTAAATTGTCCAAATAGGGTTGAACGATATTCTTTATATCGTGAAAAGCATAAGACATAGCACGTTGAAACTTCGCGCCAGCGTTCTTAAGACCGAAGGGAAGCTTCCTGTAGGCAAAAGTATCCCAAGGACAAATAAACACAGTTTTATGTTGGTCCTCGAGAGTGATGTTAATTTGATTATAGTCGGAGAAACCATCCATGAGTGAGAAGATTTCACTTCCGGCACAGTCATCAACAATCTGGTTGACGAAAGGGGTTGGAAAGTTGTCGTTTGGACAGGCTTTGTTAATATCCCTATAATCAACACATACACGAATACTGCCACCTTTATTATCGATCGGAACAGGGTTGGAAACCCATTCTGTCAGAGCCACGGGATAAATAAAGCCGACTTTGAGAAGTTTCTCAACCTCAAGTTTAATCGCTGCCGCTTTACGTGGGTGTACAGGACGTAGGCGCTGCCGGACAGGTTTAGCTCCGGGGTATGTCTTTATCTCATGCACAACAATAGAAGGGTCGATACCGGGCATCTCTTTGTAACTCCAGGCGAATATATCGCGAAATTATTTGAACATAGATGTATAAGTGACAATTTCCTCGGGAGAACACGAAGCTCCAATATGAACATTTTCAACTATCCCAGGTTTAACGGATATATCAATGGGAATCGTGGGAGATATATTACTGAGGTTCCCTTCGGAAAACACATCATGTGTAGATCCGGGAACGGTCGATATGAAAACAACGGTCGACGGAGTCGAAATACTTTGATAGTTCTCGAGAGTGTGTTGTTCTAGAAAGAGTATGGAACGATGATGTCCATCATCCCAAGGGGTGTATTCCATGACGGACATGATCATCGCATCAGTGGAGAAAACAACATGGAAAGGATCAGGAGACAACTCATCAAGAGAATAGGTAGAAGGTGTTTCCGATTGAATGGCGTGATAAGCCGACTCAACTGGACTTAACGGCATGACGTTGCCAAAACGAGTGTGGTCTCCAAGATCAGGGACTATCCACGGGTCGGAAGACACAGGAAGTTCATGAGGTACATAGGAGATGATATTGATCGAGGCTACGGACGGGCGTGGAACATCGGGCGGCGGAATGGGAAAAGTACCCATCAATGAAGAGTCCTTTAAAAGGCCGACAACGACATTCTTGTACCCCGGCGAGGTTTTAGCTATAAACGACACATTGCGAGTACGAGTATCGGAATTAAAGAAGCCAAGTTGGTCAACTGTAACAACATTTCCCTGATGAGGAAAACGTACTACACGGAAAAGTGTTGACACAACAACGCGCATGGAATCAATCCAGCTACGACCAAGCAGAAGATTATAATCAAGGGGAGCATCGAAAAATTCCACTTCAACTTGGACTGTCTTACCTTCTAGAGTAACAGGCAACGAGGGTAGAACACCGTAAGGCTTAAAACCAGAGCCATTAAAGGATTTCAGAGTATTTTGTGATTCATTTAAGGGAGGAGAGCCAATGGCTTTCCAACAAGAAAGAGACATTACGCAAGTAGAGGCACCCTCATCGATAACAGTTCGGAAAATGTTCTTGTCAGAGACAACAACTTGAATTTGAAATGCAAGCTGAGGGGGTAACCTTGGAATGTGATCTTCCAAGTCAAAGACTATTAAATTCGTATTTTTTGGGTCAATTCCACCTATATGAAGTGAATAATTTCTCCAGAGTAACTTTTCTCTCCAAGTTGAATTCTTCTCCTCTTTTCCATAGCTCAGATTTGGCCCATTTGTAGCGTTCAAGTGGAACTGAAGGGTCGAGTCAAAACATTTCCAGTATATGGAAGGTTAGGGATCATGGATCTCATGACGTGACATGGAAACCTGACACCATTTTTTTAATTTTGGGCACAAAACCCGATGTATGCGAGATGGAGTGGTGCAACCCATGTATACACATGATGTATAATAGGTAGGGCGAGTATATGTGGAAAAATAATGTTTTTAGCTTTGGGATTTGCAAAAAGGGACTTCAAGTCTGCATAGGGAAATGGAAAAAGGCCTTATGTGAAAGTTTTCATAGGGTGAGGCAAATCTTTCTATAACATATGCCCCCTAATGTGTGAGGTCAGAGGAGTATCTGCGATGGATGAAATACATTCTAAGACCCAGAAGTGGAGTAATAGGGACCAAGCTAGAAGAACTAGTTTCTCATGAGAATATTACAATCTCTATTGAATTTGCACACATGGCTACCAATTTGAATTACACTGCAGATCCATGTGAAAATATACCAAACAACTTTCCATGTCCATGAATAGGCAATACAAAGGTGGTTACATGCCAAAGGTTGTCATAGTCACGAACAAGGCCCAGTAAAACCAATCTCAAAATCAATCTGAAGATATTTGTATACAATGGAGTACAATATGATCTCCCATGATCACTGAAGTCACATAGGTACTGGTCCAATGAAAGGTAGCAACAACTCAGGAAAGATGAGACTATAAACCGATGTCTTCAATTCTTCTACACAATCCGCCAAAGGTGAAATTTTACATCATGTGAATAAAGGAGTTTAGGTCGAACACAATGAGACTTTGTTTGATTACTGGTCATTAAGGTATATCGTTAACAAATGTGAGACAAACTACTGATAATGAAAGTAGGTATCAAGGCACCGAGTACATTCTTAAAATTGTGAATAGAGGTGTCAGGGTCGAACACTTGAAGAATCCATTGATCAAGAGACATTGATGTATTCCCAACTGTCAATGGCAGGAGAACATGCCACAAATGACTACAAGCCTCTAGGTACTCATAGGACTCTAGGTCTCGTCTCCATAATAGATGAGATGAAGTCGATGGAATGAGACCCGTTGAAAGGAGAGAATTAAGACATCTCTCATCATTCAACACGAGGTACAAAGAATGAGCTTGATTATTTGGAGGAAATCAGACGAAGAACATGTTCATGAACCAATGACCCTATGCGTCTTTCGTGTGTGCCATATGCAAGCTGTACAAAAAAAAGACCCTTTGAATAACAGTCACTAAGGAAAACTACTGAAAAAGGAGAGAAAACCACCAATAGGGATAATGGCATCCAAGACACTGCACGAATCCCAATGTGTGAATAGATGTATTGCCATCGAACAAAAGGGAAACCACCCAGTCAACAACCAATGATGAAATGTTAATTGTTGGGTTCAAGGTTACCTACCAATGAGGAAAGTAGAACCAAGGTGTGCAATAGGACTACAAATTCATGTGATTTTGAGACACACTGAGGGTATGGTCGACATGCAAAGTCAAGAGTTCTAAGGAATGGCTGACACAGGTTGATAAACATACTTTGAATAAGAGCATGAGACATATGGAAGACTCTGGAAGCATAGACTCAATGATGAAACTTTGAGATGCAGGAGGCATCAATCAAACTCTCCATAGGGACTGGAAGAGTAACCAGTTGGGGGAGTAAACCTTCTATAACAAGCTCAACTTCCTAAGGTCATGCTAAACCCAAAATTTTGATGACAAGTGGACTAAAAAATTTTGTGCTCTATTCAAAGGCGACACGACTATTTCCAATATAAGATAATATTCCCTTCTTGCCCGTCTCTTTTTGTTTTTTGTTTTAGAGTCAAATGAATGATATGAGACAGAGGAGGAAACATGTGTCGCATGTAAGAAAAACTAGTTCCAACAGTGAAACATACCTATGCTCAATGCAAGGAGGTGCATGTGGGAGATGGATACTCCGAGGAATTTTTCCTCCTAGGTATAGGGTGTCAAGATTCAAAGGATATAAACAAGGCTCTGCTTGGTTGATGATGCAAACTACTGAGGTGAAAGGATTATGATGCAAAAGCGAGAACCGACAGTAGGCTCAATATTGCAAGCAAGATAATGAGATGCAATTACAACTTAACGCAAAAAAAATTCCTTTTTCATAATCTTAGTCTATTAGGTTTGAAAAAGGGATAAACTTGCACCAAATAGACACCCTTTCAGATTCAATTTACGAGTGTGAAAGAGACAAGTTCACTCGACAATCGTTTCTCTTTTTGAAATGAGTCAGAAAAGAGCTTAAATCAGACTCGTTTGGGAGCGCTCTAGGTATAGGTTAGCATGTTTATGAGTAATAAATGAGGTTCAACATAAAGTAATTTATTAGCTATAAGGGACTCCCAATTCTACAAAAAAAATCTCTGCATGGGCACCGAATGAAGCAGAGGATCTAACTAGGGTACCCATGTTTGGCAAGTCTCTACCATTCGATAACGACACTTCTAGTTGCATATAGAAGGTTTTGTGTTGTTATGAAATGGGTTTGTACCTAAGGCATGTGAGTGGCAGTCATAGGACGATGCAAGTGTGCATGATGGATTGGATACCTATCCTATATGTTGTGTAACAAAAATACATTTCCAAAGTTACGAACGAGCGACATGGAGTTGAAAATTGTAAGAATCTCTGGATAAAACTACAAAAACCAACTCCGTCCACTATCGTATTAGTTCATTAGGCCAAAATATTGGATGAAACTATGAAAAGTGGCTAAATTTTTTCTACAAATAGTAAAAAAAAACAATTTTACTATACCATTTATATTTTTTACCCAAATAGTGGATTTTGGACCAAAACGCCTCCGAACTTCAACTAGTGATTACGGGAGCTACGAGCGATGGAATCAACAATCGTCTGGACCAGATAACTCACATTTCTCTCATCTTTCTTTTTAGTGGATTAAATTTTGTAATTAGGCCTAATTTTCTAGGTTATTTAGGGTGCAACTTCAAAACTTATGTGTACGTGGGCTATAGTTTATCGGGTCACGTATACGCATGGTTATATATGGATTTTTGAAAAACTGTCAGCGTATAAGCAACCCTATACACAATTGTGTACACTATAGCTCATGTAAATGTCTGTGGATAATGTTTTTTAAAGGTTTCTAACTCAAAAAAGGGTTTTACTTTTGCAGGATGGTGCTGGAGTGGAGAGAAAGAGAGAATGGGGAGGTGGATGCTGCAGTGGAGATATATCCAGGGGTTCAAATGGCCTTGAAAATATGTGGGCTATATAAGTTTTGGGCTCCCATAGGGAGGAGGGCTCAAGTGAGACTTCTTTAGTTTCTTTTGGACTATTGGGATCTGGATAGTGAGAGCTTCAACCTTGATGGACAACCATTAAGGATTGAAGTTGAGGAAATCTATTTCTTGACGGGATTGTCATGTCTGGGTGAGGTGGTAAACCTCAAATCCCGGGGAGATGGGAGTGGCATAAAAATCGAGGAATACATAGCCACTCATTTCATTGCAGGGACCAAGAAGGTAGGGAGACAACTCCCCATTAGAGCGATAAACAATCTAAGTCTCAAGATTATTGTCCTCATTTTGACATGGATCACGGGATCAACCTCTTTGCACCAGGAATCGAGGCCACTTATGTTCTACTCATTGGATTTCTTGTGACCCATGGTGTATGAATGGTGTACCTAACTGCTGGCTAACATGAAGAGCCAGATGAAAGAATGAAAACTGGGTAGTAAGAGGAACTTCGGGTTTGCTTCTATCCTTTGTAGTTTTTTCTTTGAGCGGGTTCTAGGCTTGGGACCTAGAGTTCACATTATTTCGTGTGGACCTCGCGATCTAGCCATGGCATGATGGAACGAGGTGATGAGGCAACAGGGGTGAGGTAGGGTGCCAAAACCCTACAATGATGAATTCTTCTTATGGTGGAGATGGAAGGTGATAGCTATGGATGAATATCCTTACACAAGGATTGACTTCAGAGGAGATCCTAACACAATTTTTTAAATATTTCATTTTTTTTGTATTTTTGTATAGGAAAACAAAAATATTTTTGGATGATGTTAAGTACTAATTAAACATGTATGTGATGCAAACATAGGTCCACGATGTTTATAAAGACTTCCATGACATCATCAGAGGCATCGGGGAGACGAGGAAACGGGAGGGGATGCAGAGAGAGTGCTTTAAAACGTGCAGGGAAACATGTCTCGTTTGATGTAGAGGATTCCAATGGTTTAGGTGGAGGATCTTCCATAGGCTATGTTGCGGCAGGTGGTAGGTGTGTCCCATGCTTGGGTATGACTCTTTCTGCATCTTGCAAACGTCGTAGTCTGCTATCATGACACTCATCTGGTGCCACAAGCGTAGATGTTATGACTATTGTATGATTGTCTGTATATGTATATTGAGGGTGTTAGCCCCAATTTTGGACTATAAACATCATATTTTTTTAAATATATATAAATACATGGTTCTTCGGCTTAACTTATGTTACAATGTGAAAACAATTTCTTTGCTTTAGTTATGTGACAAATTCCAATCTAAAACAAAATTAGCATATGCATCGAATACACAATTAGAAATTCTAGGTATGTGATGATAAAAAATAAGATCAAACCTTCGTTCCAAAAGTCATACCCATAGGAATCGTCAGAGTAGAGTAGGTTCATGCACATGGTAACTGTCGTTCAACTGACATAATACTAGCTAGGATTCTAGGTGAACCTCTAAAGAGTGAATACCATGTGAAATGGCATCACACAAAAGTTCTATAATGACGCTATACTCGACCACATTATTCGTGGATGGCCCTAGGCATACGCCACCTGAAGACACCAACAGACCCTCGGGTAAGTAAACAACCCAAGCGGTGGAAGCCAAGTTCTATGTATGACGACTGACCCTGTCTGTGAATCATAAGTAGACCGAAGACTCCGTTGACATATGCCAACCAAGGGAAAACTCGATAAGAAAGCTGAAGATAAAACCAAAGGGAAAAGATATATACACTAAATTGCATTATTATACAAAGAGTTACGACCAAGCTTGGGGCTCAAGTGTAATATCTTTTCAAATAGAGCCCATTCCTAGGCTCAACCAACATGTTCCCTTCATAATCTTCTAATTCATAGGTTCCTTTTTCTAAGACACACCACACGATATAGGGACCATGTCACATGGGTTTGAACTTGCCTGCCCCCAATGGTTCTCTGGCTTGATCATATAGAAGGACCAAGTCACCCTCAGCATACAACCAAGGACATACAAACTTATTGTATTAGACCTTGACACGTCTTTTATTTGCTTCGATAGTCATAGAGGCATCCCGACGCTACTCATATAGACTTTCTAGGTGTACGAGGCATTGTTCGAGATCATAAGTGTCAGTTAGGATCAAAATTTCCAATCTAAGAGAAAGGATCTCACATTCAATAGGTAATATCAAATCCACACCGTGTACTAACTGGAAAGGAGAAAAACTGGTGGACATCTTAACCGAGGTTCAGTATGTCCAAAGTGCAGGATACAACATGATATGCCAGTCAGATTTTCTCTGGTTGACAGTTTTATGCAAAATGGTCTTGAGAGACTTGTTCACAGCCTCTACTTGTCCATTTTCCCAGGGGTAGTAAGGGGAAGAATGACCATGCTTAAACCCCATTTTAGATGATAATTCTTTCATCATTTCATTATGAAAGTGACTTCCATGATCAGTGACAATCTCACTCGAGATTCTGAACCTGGATATAATTTGATTGAATACGAAGAAGGCGACATTCTTCCCATCAAATTTAATTATAGGCATTGCCTCGACCCACTTAGTAAAGTATTCTATGACCACGATATTGTATTGATACCCCCCAGCCGAAGTTGGGTTGCAATCCACAAAGTCCACCCTCCACTTGTTGAAGAGACCGATGATAATGACTGGATGGAGAAGGTATGGATGTAAGCACATTTTCCGAGTGAGCACCTGGTAGGGGTGACACTTCTTAACCACATTGACATAATCTTTAAAGATAGATTACCAAAAATAACTGGCTCGCAAAATTTTCTATGTCGTCGCAAGCCCAGATAGATGACCACTGTCGAGGAAAAGATATGAATTGATCTTACTCAAACATTTTCAGATTCTTCTTGGCTAAATAAAAATAGACGGGAATCTCACCCTAAGTTTATAGCCAACAAAAATAACATCCTAACTCACAAGTATTAATTACCAGTGCTTAGGCTAGTGTTTTATTAATAAAAAGCTTATTGGAAATTTACTTTTTATGTAATTTTATGAATATAATAGTCGCTGAAATTAATGTAAAGACAGAAGTAAAGACACCAATATGATAATCAAGACAGATGAGACATAAAACAATCCTTTATTTCATTCCAATTCACTAAAGAGTCATTCTTTTACAAAATTTCATGCAGAAATTTAGGACCAAAGTCAAACTTAGACATCCCCAATGGAACATACAAAAGGACCTCCGACAGAAAATGAAAAATTGAACTCTAAAATATGGATCACCTTGCCACAGATTGCTGCCCACTCAACTCTGCACAATAACCTTTGTCAGTCATCAAAACTAATTCACAAACATACAATTCTACATAGACTATCAAATATAGATCAACACCTCTGAAAGACAAGTGTCTGAATGATGTAATTCAACCCTGAATCTTATTGTCCACAATAAGACCCTGCTATCATAAAAAAAAATAGGATTGTGATAAATTAAGGAATGAATGAAAACTGAACTATCTCAACATAAACTCAAATAGAAAACCTTAGTATGCTTCTCCTTCTATCCTCCCTTTGTTCCTCCCTTTCCTTTTGCCTTTAAACAAATTAGAATTGGTTGAAGTAGTTGAACCAACTCATTAGTTAAGTTAATTAAAAGACTTAACCAACTTTTAGTTAAGGGGAAGAGTATTAATCATAATAAGGTTTTTTTAAATAAATAATAACTAGTAGGTGGGACCCCTTGTGACTCCCTTTATCTATTAAAAATCATAATATAAATAGTTAATTAAACAAAACACTTCCTTCTGACTCCCATCATCACATGCACATTTTGACAATTTATCTCACTTATATTTGACATTGTTTTGAAAAATGCATTACTCATATATCCAAAAATAAAACATACTATCCAAACTCCCGAAGTCAACTGTAATCAACAATAGATAAAATAAAATAAAAATTGAAAATCCATATTTCCCACTTTGAGATGCAATCTTTCCTTGATTGTTGTCGTCACCCTTTGATTTTCCTGAATTTTCCTTTGGATGAGCTGAGCCTTTAGGCCTAATCTAACTGATCACCTGAGAACAATCGTCCCTCAAATGCATCTGGGAAGACATGGATTTGTTAGATCCATTGGAGGGAGAGGAAGGGTAAGCCGTGTCTTTTCCTTTGTTAGGGGCATGATGGGCCTCAGTTTTGAATCTTTTGCTAATATGGGAGGAGTGCACTGGTGAGTGGTTAGGGGCATCTTGGACAATTTTATTGTTAGGAAGAGGAGCAGGCAAAGACAAATTGGGCCAACCATGATGTTGGGAGACTGTCGGGTGGAAAATCTCTTATCATCCATCATTTTTTGGAACCTTGGGTTGAAATGAGACATGAGGGGGTACAGGAATACTGAGGGCTTGCGGAACTTGGAAGGGAGGCCTTTTAGGCCTAGGTTGGACCACTCCTTGCCCAATCCAATTGAAAAATCTGGCCTAAATCTTATGAGTCAACGTCAAAATGTATGGAGAACCTTGTCCTTCTTGGGCCTCTGTTCCAATTATCTCTCCCTCTGTTGCCTCTGCCATGGATACCTTGGCTGAAAAAACTCATTCCTACATGCATGATTGATTAGCAAATAATATTTTAAATAACCATACATGACAACTCTTTTAAAATATGAAATAGATTTTGGCTCAACATCGTATCAGACTCATGTAATCCAATCCATACAAATTGTTAAATTGTTTGTCAATGAGCAGGGGGTGAACAAAGGATTATGGGATATGCGAGGGGATTGTATTGAGCGAAACATGATATAATGAGGGGGGAAAAGAACATTGTTATTTCTCAAAGACAACAACAATCAACTGTAATGCAAACCAAATAAAACATTCACTGTAATCCAACCAAGACAATGCAACTTCCAATTGCTTCAATACATAATTCTCCTTCACTGTAATCAATTTTAGAACAGGGAGTGAAAAATGAATGTGGGAAGGTGATGGGGTTGTAATTAGTGAAAAGAGAAATAATGGTAGGGAAAGAGAGAGATTATTGTTCATAAAATTAATTAAGTGATCCATAAACCATTCTGTAAAAGGAAACACCTCAACCAAATGACCAGTGAGACCCAAAAAAATTACTGTGTAAAGTTCAAACAATTCTGTGCATCCACTTGCTCACTGCGATCAAATATTTAACACAGTGCCATCAAACAAGACAGTTTGTGTTCCACAACCACCTGTAGAGGATCTCTAATTTTCTCATCTATCAATTTAACATTTAAGCAATTTCCAAACAATTACACAATCAAATACTTCAACTCTGTTGATCAACCACTGCCAACTATTTCAATCATCAAATGCAGACATAAAAATCGTGCTCGATTCTGTCTTTCATCTCATTTAATAATTAAATTGCAATGAGGTTATACTGTCACAACACTCATTTCTATCACTGTTAAAATGCATGATATTCACTTAACATGCATAGTGGACAGTCAACACAATGATCCATATTTATCTTTCAAATATCTCGACTTGCTATTTAAACACGCAGATAACAATCACCCCTTTAATTCACGGTATGTTGTGAAATATACAACCATTCGACAAAACACAATTGCATTTCTGTGATTGTACAGGTCCAATTTTTCTTTGACTCTAAACATTCAAAATGTTGGGCTATCCATCTAACACAATGAGGCAACAATGACATGCCCGACCTCATAATACAAATAATCGAAATGCAACAAAGCCATGTTTAAAAACTCTGTGACTATCGCTGAGTGTGCAACCCAAAAAATATCCATAGCATACTCAGTGGGAAGCCATACCATAAACACCATGATGCAACATTCTCATTTGAAAATTTTAAACACATAGTCACAGTATCATTAACTCAACCTATCGTGCCGAGTTATCAATCCACTACAAAGAGGTAGCGACATAATTGCTCCAATTAATCAAAATGAAACCAAACCATATTCTGTAAAAACTTGTGCCCATTCTTGATGATGCAATCAAATAATCGTACATACATAGTGGATGGAAATTCCATAAGCACCCCGATTTCAATAATCATTTGGCCATTAAAAACACACAGTTACAATAATCATTGATTCATGCTTATATGAACACCACTCATACCAATGCATCAAGTGTGAAGCATCATTGTGCATTGATCAATTAAGAATAATGTTGGATTATCAATTTAATAAACACAAGGACAACGAATATGTATTTGATTTAACAACTCATTCCAATTAACCATGTTGAGCTTATCCACCCAATAATAACAATTGCAGTGACTAGATGCCAAAACCAACACCGCTGACATATACTCAACTTTGGTCGAGCCGGTAATCAACTCTGTCGATAATACATACCAATCTATAACAACCAATAGAAAACTCGATAGGACACAACGGTATTCTCTATCAACCCTCAGACTCGAGGAGTTAAGGGTTTGACCTATGGCCAACACAGGGAGACTAAAGTTGACTCTTCTCAATGGTGAAAACCTCCGAGACCAATGATGCATACACAGAGAAAACCACAATTTATTTCATGGACAGGGTGAAAAATCCCGTGAGAAGAGAGGCTATGAACAGAGGAGTTGTTGTTCCAGAGTCTATACCTAAGGCTTAGAAGTACAGTGTATAGGCATCCGAAAGTGGGTAAAGGGTAGGGAAGAGAGAAACGTCAACCTCCGACAAGGGAAACTAGGGAAGATTTCTACGTTGGAATTGTCTAGCTTCCAACTGTTCCTGGATGGTTATATCCTGTTCAATCGCTGCCCATGAACGTTCAAGTTCAACTCGGGTAGTGGCTGTTTTAAGAATGGTATCGAAAAGGTTTAAGGCAATGTGTGTTTGGTTTGATAATCCGGGTTCGATGTTGGGCTGTGTTGGCACCGGGACAGTCATGGAGGAACAGTAAAACAAGGAAACCTTAAAGGGAGAATTTAGGTGTTGTCTCAATCCGGTCGTGTAAAAGAGAGTTTACGGTTTCAGAAATAAAATACGGGTGCAAATCAAAGGCTCTTTCCTGTAACTGAGTTATATCTCAATAAAATATATGAGGTGGGAGAAAAAAATTTAGTTGTCTATAGAGTAAGGCTCCTATCAAGGGAGAATCTCACGTATAAACAAAGAAAGAAAAATGTAAGGAAATGACCCAATGAAGCATAATATATATATAGAATTCTAAAAGTGTTGACAGGTCTTACACCCGCTGATAGTTGGTACAGAGGAAAAACAGTAAACAATTATAGAAAACCAAAATTCATTCGCTATAGTAGAGGTTGTACTAAATTATAGAGAAGCATTCATTAGATAAGAATATGAAATGAAACGAAATATGAGATACAAGAAAAAAAACTCATAACACAGTCGTGACAGAATTGAGAGTCTTCAGATTTGCTTTGTATTAACTCTCAAAGTGTAAAAGTTCTGTTACAATCGACACAAAAAGGTCCAACCCTTTTTCTTTCTTTCTATGGTATATTTATACAGTTTTACAATAATATAGAATCTCAATCGTTACAAAAATTTTGGTTATGATAGGGAGGAGATCAATCACTCCATTTCTTCTTCTCTGTCTTCACTTGGTGCTAGAAGTTTGTCCTCGCGTGTGCTCGATACATATGACACATCTTTCAAACAGTTGAGATATCAGCCTCGACAGTTCTGCTTGACAATTGGCTTCAAAAGAGTAACAGTCTCGGGCTAATTGCGGCAGCCTGTCTTCCATCTGTCTGTCTATGATGTCGATAGCACATAATTGCACGCTTAGTTTAATCATACATTTTTCTATTTGGACTATGTCCGCCATAGTCACTTGGGAGATCTCGGCCGAATCTCTTTCCTCTTTTTCCTTTATATCAAGAGAGATTTTTGCCATATTCATTTGAATCAATGCCTCGGCATTACCCCTGCTATCAATGCCTAGAAGATTTCCATCTATAGAACTAAAGGCCTCTTCTAAGGAATTCGTTACCTTTTTGGCTTGCAGCTTGCCTTCTGCGATGCTGTGCTCCCATTCTTTTAATAGAATGTTTCCTTTGGTCTTCTCCGAAATGGTGAACCTGGGAGTACTTCTCGAATCCCTGTTGTTTGTGGCTATCACAGCCTCTTGGAAGGTGATCCGTGCTGCTCCAACTTCCCTTTCTCTAGCAGATAAGTTCTCCGAAACCTAGTTGACTAGCAAATAGTTTCCCCAGATCGCTTCTACCTTGGTGAGTAAATTTCGTTGGGCCGCAGAGACTCTGATCTGAATCTCCATCACCTGGGATTGGAACATCCCGATATTTATCACTTTGCTTTAGACGATCTCCACCCTAGCCTGTAGCTGTTCGATCAAATCCCTTTGCTGGCTCGCTTGCATTTGACCAGCCTGGACCACCATCTGTGCTTGCTCGAGATTAGTCTTGAGTAGCTCTATCTCATTTTTATCGGCCAACCTGGCCTTCTCTATTCCTACGCTCGCCTGGTCTTTGGCAGTCTCTGTTGCTTTGGCTAGTCTGGCTTCAAGGTTCTTGATGAGGCAATTTTTTCGTTTAAGCCGGTTTTTCAAAAGCTCGACTGAAAATTGATTCGTCGAGGCATATGCTCCTAATGTCCCTGCTATTTCAGTCGTGAATTGTTCATTCTTCTTGTCCTTCCCATTAGTTATGACTTTGTATTTCTTGGTTGTTGACTCTCCTTCCTGATAGAAATCCCTCTTTACCACTGCCTTTCTCTTCTTATCGAAGAAGAACTCATTCGGAGGGAGCTCTTCTACCCTTATAGGCCTCAACTCTTCATTGAAGATCCACCCTGCATCAATATTTCCCTGAGTTGATTGCAAGGGAGTAACTGATGTGATAGGTTCTCCGATCCGCTTCGCTGATTTTCCCAGAGTAATAACCAGACTCTGCTTCTTCGGTGGGTCGGGAGTATTAATCTCTGCTTTCGAATTCTCAGTTTTCTCTCCCTCAGACTAGTGTTTTTCCTGATCGGGAGTCGCATCCTTAGAGCATTCGACATCTTTTTGTTTCACCTCCGCTGTACTCAGACTCTCACCCCGCAACACCGCGGGAAGACAACTGCGTTGATGTACTTGGAACTTCAGAACATCGGCTCTCTCCTCGAGTGCCAAGGTTTGTATCCGAGCTAGAATCTCGGCATAGGACCTTGCACCTTGGAAAATGTCATCTGAGGGTGAATTCTCGTGCTCAAATCTCTTGAGCCCTCAACTGGCCAAATGATTTCTCACAACCCTTTGCAGATCGTGCTTGTTGTATTCAATGAGGACCAAATTTAGGTGTTCCAGGGCTGCTGCCTCAGCTTTGGCATGCCCGAAATCTAATAAAGAATATGAATTTAAATGAATAGGAAAAGGTGGCCATACCTTCTTTGAGTATCCCTTAATCTCCTTTCTTATACCACCAATTACTGTTTGTCTAGCAACCTCATGACAAGCCAACTTGTCGAGAATGAACAATGGCAATGCAAGCGGGGGAACAGAAGCCCCGAAAACTCTGAGATATGAAAATTCGGCTTCTACATACCAGTCGGCTATACTGCTCAGATTTGTCCCGATACTGTCTGGGATCCTAGGTGGCGGGTGACAAAAAATAGTGACATGCAGGGGCACCATCACCCAGTTAAAGATTTCAGATACGAAATTTGCCGCTTTGTTTTCCCACAATTTCGCATGATAAACGTGGATAGGCTCATCTTCTGCTGGGGTCCAACTCTAGATCATTTAGGGAAATGGTGTTAAAAAACACACGACGTCCATAATGTATGCAGACATGAAAAATGAAGATTCCTTTCCACTCTCTTTCTGCGCCCGATACTCTGTGACCCGACTGGTCAAGCTATCGGACAACATTTTTGCCCAGTCGAAGGAACTTCCTTCGACGACCCGAAGAATTAGAGGCACCCATGGAAGAAAAAAATGTGAGGTGTCCTCTCTCCCGTATAACCTACATGTCATCATAGCTACATACTTGTACTGTGGTTCTAAGGAAGCTATTGAATATATGCCGTGGATGTCAGCCCTGAACTTCACAGTGTGCGAAACCCAATATTTTATTAAGCTGGACATGGTTTTATCATACTGTACACATTCCTTCTGTTTGAACTCGTCCAAGAATTCGGCGCCATATGTATAGTCGGACGTTGTGGGTAGCTTATACATGGCTTGCAGATGTTCAGGCTTGAAAGTCCCGAAGGTGACCTTCTTCTCATTCATGATGGTTCTGGTTGGTATGTCCACATGGTCTAATGCCCATCGAACAATGTCATAATATGGAAGCAATCGTGGCCTAGCTGCTACTTTATGCATTCCGGATTGAATGATGATCTTATACTTGGTGGTTATGTCATCTTTTTCATTGTCGTTGGAGTCATTGGAATAATCCACCAATTCGGCCTGCAAAACATCAGAAACGAACGACCAATTCGGGACTAAGTCAATACTTCGAGGTGAAGTATCAACGACATTGTCCGAACCTTGTCCCGAAACTTCTACATTGGCCTTGGATGCTTTTTGCGGGGCCATGCCTGGAGATTATGCTTTAGCTCTTCTGCGATAAAAATACATATACATACAGAAGTTAACTCACTGAGAAAATGTGCTCTACGTAATATGAAAATGCATTTGTTATAATGAACCACAACTCTTATATATATTCGAAAACTCGGTACCTTTCAGAATAGGTCTTTCAAATCATGTTTTAGAAATAATTTTTTCCATAAAAATACGATCTTTGTTCATCGATTTGCCCTATTTCCTTATTAATGCCATAAATTTTGGCGGTTTGAAATGTCAGTTGGCGCATGGAAGGAATAAGGTTGCCTCGTAAAACGTGCAAGCATCAAAACACGAGATATATTGATTTAGCTTAATTAATCCAGTTTTACCAATGTTAATTTATTTTTCGGTACTCGTTGTATCGAAATTTTTCTTTAACTCTTTGAACCTCTAACCCCTGAATTTGCGATGATTGATTTTGGTTAACAAAACCGCAATTGTGATTAGGCGCTTAATTGACTTTGTAATTACTTATATTCGCCATATCGCGACTTGGAGCTTCGAGGGTAAGTTTCCGGGAAGTTTGCATGCCGAGCTGTGAAACCGCGAGATCACGATAATACGACTTAATTAAAAGGGAAGATAAACTAGGATTAAGTGATTAATTAATTATGTTCATATCCTTATCTTGATCTCGCGAGTCGGGGCTTAGACAATGTAACTTTTAAAAAATAAAACGCCGAGTGGCGAAATGCCGACATAAGGTTACCATGGTTTAGCTTTTACTTTTAACCTTGACACAGGTTACTAAAATAAGGACTTTGTGGTCTTGGCTATCGGGGCTACGACCATAAATTTTTGGATTTGGTGAACGCCAAGGTGTGAAAATACGATGATGTTTAATCATGATTTAGGAAAACTTTACTCCCGTTACTGCCCTGGGTGAAATTTTAAAGAGATTTCGTTGTTTCGTTACTCAGGACTTATGAGCTATATGATCTATAACATCCAACACGTGAAATCCTGAGGTAGAACAAAAGGGGGAAAATATTTTTGCCGGAAAGTAGAACTCGCCTCGAGAGTACGATAGTCATCGCTATTTGTGTGATACGACTTCAGAAATTTTGAAACTACAGACGGAGGATACGAAAACCATCTTTTGATTTGGAGCATTAAGACATGAAATTTGAGACGGGTTAGAAAAAACAAAGGCGGCTCCAAAATAGGCTCCAACTAGGGATCCCATTTTCTTGTAAAGAGGGAAGAAAAGTAGACCACGTGCGAATATTGGGTAAATGGAGTCAATAGCTTCAATCAGGCGAAAAGATTATTGAGAACAGGGTACCGAAGGGGAAAGAGACTTCGTTTTTTTACCTTGAAAAGCTTTTCAAACTCAGATATTCTTTTTAAGTTTGGCTGTAGTCCCTGTCATAACTTTTCCTTTCCCGTTACTATATTCAGGTCTACCTTAAGACAATCAAAACGGTCCTAGGAGACCCAACAGATCTTCTTCCAGCTATCAACTTGCATCCAAAAGAAGAAGTTTATATGTCTTCAAATATGGAAGCCCCGCCTGAACTTGGGATGTGGATCAGGTTTTTAAAAATAATTGGTTACCAGAGTAGAATGATATTCATGTATAACGGCCTTACATATATCTCAGATATTTATTCACTACCAGCGAGCCTGTTCAGTACCCTGGTGAAGTTATCTATCCCCTTTTACTGAATTTCCTTTCACCACTTCGGAATATATTTATGCATTTTAATGCTGAGATGAAGGCAATCATTTCTGAATTTCCTTTCATCGTCTCTTGGACTAGGTGGGGGCAATCATTTCTGAATTTCCTTTCACCACCTGTCTTATAATTTGCTTTTTAGAGCACGAATATGGGGGCAATCAGTTGGTATCAGGGATGATATATGTGTAATATTTTGCATTATAAGTCTGTCAACTTACTTTTATTACTCGGAACCAACCTTCCCTTGACCTTCACAACACCTTCGTTCTCAGGGAATAAGGGAAAAATAACTTTCTTAGGGCACTCTATTTGAGCAAGCCTCAATCCTCCGATGTTGTTGAAAAACCTAGGAAAGTTAGGATCACTTTAGGAATCTCTTCGTTTATCAGGGGATCGAGGAGTTGTGAAGACCCGCCTTCTTTCCACAATCTGCTTTGAAGCTCACAAGGTTGAAATGAAAACTCTTATCCCTTCTTATGCGAAACGCAAAGATGCTGACTTTTCAAAAGGTAAACCTGGAGATAAAAGAGGGGTGACATGTAGTGACTTTCAGATTGAGAATACAAAGTTCAAAAAAATTCAAAACTTACTCTTGTAGATCCTTTCTTTGGGGGTACTTTATTTTGGCTGACTATTTTTAGTTTGGGTGAATCATTTAATTTGTCTTAGCTTTTAATTAAACAAGGAAACAACTCTGTCATTTATCAGTTCGACCAATATTGCAGTTTGAATGGGGTTACCTCGATTTTCTTTAATAGTCCTTTAGAACATATCATCTATACTTTTTCTTTTCAATTTCTTTGCACAATATCAAATTTCTTGGGTATCACCGGTTTAAGCCAATTTATTTCTGACACCCTCTTTTGGTTTACTTCTCCTGCTTATTTTGTGTGCAGCTGGGACCCTATAAGAGGCAAATATGAAGGTTATCGGGGCTATCTGAAAAGTGTCAAAAGTTCACGAAAGAAAAAGAAAATAAAAAAGCGATGCGTAAATGAAAAATATGTACATGTATACAAAGTATATATATAGAAATACATTTTTTTTTTTTTTTTGCGACTGTTACGTCATATAATGCTTCAGATAATGCCCATTGATAGGGGCGTTGAGGATTTCACTGTCTATATTTTCCAGTAGGAAAGAATTTTTCGCTTCCAGAGCCGAGACCCTGAATGGCCCATACCAGAGGTGGTCAAATCTACCATGTTTTGCTGCTTCTTCCTTTCTTGCATCCCACCTTAACACTAAATCACCTGGGAGGAAATCTCCATCCTTTGATTTGTGGTCGAATAATGCCTTCATATCATCTTGGTATTTCTGCAGCTTCTTGTCTACTTCGACTCTATGCTGTTGAACCTCAATCAACTGATTTATTCTCCTGGTGACATGATTGGGTTCTTCATTTTGATCTTGCCATAACTTCATCTCTGGGAGCACTAAGTTTATAGGTAACATGACATCGGTCCCATATACCATCTAAAAAGTTGAAATGTTGATTGACCTTTTTGTGCTTATGCGATTCACCCACAATGCATATTTTAAGTGCACATGCTAAGACCTTTTATTTTCATCCAATACTTTCTTGATTATATTTACCAGGCTCTTGTTAGATGACTCGGCCAATCCATTTCCCTGGGGATAATATGTTGTGGAATGGCCAAGAACGATGTTATACTTCTGATAGAAGCTGATCATAGCCATATATTTAAAGGCTTGGGCATTTTCTGTAACTATCTTTCGGGGGAAACCAAACCTAGACAAAATGTTGTCTTCTAAGAAATTGATTACCACCGAGTCTGTTGCCCTTTTGGTTGGAATGGATTCCACCCATTTAGTAAAATAATTTTTTTCGGTTAAGATCCACTTGTTTTGAGCACTAGAATGGGGGTTAATCTCACCTATGAAGTTTAGACCCCATTGCTGAAATGGGGCTTCTACTTTGACTGGAACTAAAGGCAGTGCCGAGAGCTTCTGTTTACCTGCAAATAGTTGACAAGGGTTGCAGGCTCAGACTTTGGCATTGACGTCTGAGAAATTTTTTGGCCAGTAGTACCCAACCCTCAGAATTTTATAAGCTGTAGCTCTCCAAGCGTGATTCCCCCCATAGATTCCCTCATGAAATTCGTCTATAACCCACTGAGTTTTCGATTCGAATAAACAGACTAGCAGGAAACCGAGTGGATCTTTCCAATATAGCTGACTTTCGACGATACAATATTTAACTGCATGGAATTTTAAAGTCCCGGATTTAGATGGTGATAGCTCATTTGGGCATTTTAGAGTTAGCAGGTATGACCCTATGTCTCTGTACCAACCTGATAGCTCATTTGGGCATTTTAGAGTTAGCAGGTATGACACTATGTCTCTGTACCAACCTGACGATATGAAATTCTCTTCTATCTTGTTTGGACCTGTTTCCTCATTCAGCTCGTTTAGGTTCGTGTCTTCGTCGCCTTCCTGCAGGCAATTTATATCTAGGGCTCTGAAATTCGACTCAGCTAAGAGTTTGGCTAGGCCTTGCCCTTTTATCAATTTGGTCAGTTTGACTTCCAGATCAAATTCTTGGATTTTGGCGAGCCATCGCCCTCTTTTTCCATCGCTGTCTGGTTGTACCAATATATCTTTCACAAAACTGGTAGGCACGTACGCAATTATCTTTGAGTGTAGTACATACGTTCTGAATGCCTTTAATGCTTTTACCATGGCGTAAGCCTATTTTTCTATTATATCATACTTCAGTTCTGCGTCTCTAAGGCTCTTGCTGAAAAAGGCGATCGGTTGTTTGAATCCTTCTTCATTCTTTTGTAGGAGCACTGCAACGATAGTGTGTTCGGAGGCAAATGAGAAAATAAGAAAATCTTTCAGATAGTTTGGGCTCACTAACACAGGTTCCTCGCTCATGACTCTCTTAATATGTGTGAATGATGCTTTGGCCTCGGTTGTCCATTTTACTTCGCTGTCCTTTTTCAACATACCTGTGATCATTTTTACAATTTTAGAAAAATTCGGGATAAATCTTCGTAAAAAATTTATTTTACCTAAGAAAGATTGAATTTCTTTTACATTTCTGGCAATATTTATAGTATCTATTGCTTCAATCCTCTTAGGATCAATCCTGATTCCATCCCTAGATACGATATGACCCAAAATCTTACCTTCCCGCATGGCGAAATGTGATTTCTTTGGGTTTAAAGATAGACCAAACCTCCGACATTTTTCGAAAGTCTGTTTAAGATGTATCAAGTGTTCTTCGTCGGTTTTAGAGAAAACCATCAAATCATCGAGATAAATTACTACAAACTTATCCCTTTCACTGATGAAAGCAATGTCCATAGTGCGCTGGAACATGGTCCTTTCATTCATCAAACCAAACGACATTTTATCATACATGAACGTACCCCATGGTGTGGTGAAAGCGGTTTTTTCTCTATCTTGTACATTCATGGCGATTTGATTATAACCAGAGAACCCGTCAATCATAGACATTCGGTTAGCTCCAACTATCTTTTCTAACACATGGTTGATTTTGGGCAGTAGATAGTTGTCTTTGATAGATGACTTATTAAGATTCCTATAATCCACACACAGTCTGATTTCCCCGCTCTTTTTCCTGACCGAGACCAGGTTTGCTACCCAGTCTGAATATCTCAGAGGTACTATTATTTTCGTGTCTAAAATTTTCTTAACTTCTTTTTCGATCACGGGTAACAAAATGGGGTTGATCTGTCTAAGCTTTTGCCTAAAATGTTTGACCCCAGGTTTTAGAAGTATCTTGTGATCAATTACAGAAGTGTCATATGTCTTTAACTCATCATAAGACCAGGCGAAAACATCCTTATACTATCTGAGTAGGTCTTTATACTTACTTTTTACTCCAGGAGGGAGGAACTTGGATATTTTTGCCATCCTGGATTCTTATTTGGTTCCTATATCACAGTCCGCCACTTCTTCTGGTTGGGTTTGTAAGGTGGATTTCACAGGTATGTCGTTTTGATAAAAAGATCTTTCTAAAGGAATCAATCCTTTCAGAATCTGGTTGTTTTTAAGGACTAGCATACGATGATCCATGATTTTTTCTCGGAAAGCTTCAGGATCCTCCCCTTCTTGCATGATCCATATCAGGTCGTTTTGATTTTCTTGGTCTGCTTGAGTTTCGGAGAATTCACCCACTGCTTCAAGAAATTTCTTGATTTGTTCGTCTTCCTCAAAGACCTGCCAATGCTGGATATTGTCTGGTATAGATGGTCTGTGTCTGATTTCTATGTGATACTTCAATTTGAAAGTTGTGGGAGGAGAGAAGGTTGAAGCTGCTTTAGCCAATGCATCATCATGTAAATTCTCTACGCGCGGGATAAAGTGGACATTTATGGACGAGAAAAAGTTTTCCATGAGATCCCAGGCACAATTCTTATATGATCTTAATCTGGGATGCTTGGCTTGGTACTGTCGGTTTATTTGTTTGACTATTAACTCTGCATCTCCGTATACCTCTAAGTTATTTATGTTTAGCTTCTTGGCAGCCTCTAATCCTAAGACCAACGCTTCATATTCACATACATTATTAGTGTAATCTATATCCCACTGCAGTCTGTAGGAAAAAGGAACCACGAACTTTCCTTCGGGAGCCCCTAAAAGCACTCTTGCACCAACCCCTTCACAAGATGAGGCATCGTCAAAATACATTTTCTAGACACCGGTGCTACACAAATCCTCTGACATATAACTTGACTCTTCCTTCTCTATATCGTTTTCCTTCGGACAACCATCTAAACCATCATCAAAAGATAAGATACAATTTCCTAAATCTTGACCCGCAATATAAATAGGGAAATTGTTCGGGTTTTGAGGGTCGCTTACCATATAGGCTAATCTCGTTTCTCTGTACAACCGAGTAAATTGACCAGCAAACACAGGAATTGTGGCGAATGTCATATCCAATTGAAGAGAACCCCCCAGCTTGGATCCCCATGACATAGACAATAGTAAGCCATACTTAGGGGGAATATCTGCGATAACCACATCCATCAGAATACTCTTAACCGGTACCTGTGCCAGGGTAACTACTAAGTCCTTTATCATTCCCATACACTTAACCCTTCTTGAGTCAAAAGAGTAAAGGTCTCCATAAGGTCTGGTGATCTGGAGACCCAATTTATCCATAAAAATCTTAGGCATTACGTTATGGGAGGCTCCGGAATCTAACATGCAATTATGTAGCAATTGATCATATACATTTAAAGTGATATAAAAGGGAGAAATAGTATCTTTGGCCCCTTCAAAATGCGGGCCAAAAGTGATGTTAGGTTTGTCATCTTCCAGGTTTAAGACGTCAGACTGGCTTTCTAGCTCTGAGACACCCATCACTTTGGTAATCTGCTTCCGATAAATGGGGTTTTTTGCTAATTCTACTAGAGGGATTGGTATCTTAATTTTATTTATCTCGTTTTCAAAACTAAAAGTTCCGCTCACCTTGTCTGTTTCTTTGGTTGAGACTTTCGAATCCTTCCTTTCCGATTTATTCATTTGGACCGCTTTATTACTCATGGTCCTGGTTGAAGACATAATTTTATTAGCCGTTTCGGTTCCTTGTGCTTGGGTCTCAACTTTTTCCACTTCAGACTCTTGTGTGCTTACTACTTTCATTTTGCTGTTGGGTAATAAGTTCTCTTCTGGAGTAGGCTCATAAGTTTGACCTCTTTGGAGGATTTTCTTGGGTTGAGCAATTGAGATGGGCTTACTCTTAGATCTTAAGTTGTACTTAGGTTGAATCTCAGCCATTATCATCTTAGTTTCTTGTTGAGATTCACAAGGGTCAGTATGATCACTTTCTTCACCCTTATTCGATGGTTGTTGAGTGCTTAGAGATTTCTCATAATCTTCTTTAGTTAGATACGGTTCTGTGCAGTCATCACCGAAGTTCGTGACATCATTATCGGAATCTCTGAAATCTTGGAGATCGTTAGCTCCTATAAAATTTTCGCTCTTTAAGGGAGCTTGTAATTTTTGATCTTCATTTTTTATTTGTCTTTGCTAGTTCAGGGGGTTGGGGTTCCTCTTGAAATCCTTTTTGGGGAAAGAATCAGATTTGGCCTGTTCGAGCTCCATTCTGGATATTTTATTAGACAATTCTTTAATTACTCTGGCCATATCTTCTACCCTGTCATCTGTGGATCTATTAGACCCTGACGGACCAGCTTGTTCTCTAAAGCGTTTAGTTTCTCGGTTTCCCGTTTCTACTTTAGCTTTAAGCTTACCCGAAGCCATCATATTAGACTTGATTTCTACCGCATCGTCCTATATTCTGTTTAGGGTGGCTCCCCTTCTTTCTCGCAAAAGGAGTGCAAAATCCGGTTCGAAAGCCCCGAAGAAAGTTACTTTGGCCACGGGTTGGGACGGTTTAACCTCGACTGGGATTTTGTTATACAGTTTGTTGGATCTTTGAATAAATTCCATGACTGTGTCTGAATTATTTTTTCTTAAAGACCCAAATTCGGTTAAATAATATAGATGGTATTTTCTCTCACGCCATTGTCTGAGGAAAGCATCTTCCAAAGCATCATAAGACAAGATAGATGCTGCAGGTAGGCTCCAAAACCAAGTTCGGACCTAGCCTTCGAAGGTTTGGACATGAAGTCTCGAATATACGTCCTCATGTTCGATACCTAGGATATCTACGAATTGATCAAAGAAATTAATGTGTTCGGTCGTGGTTAGATCCCCTTCCCCAGTGAATTTTGGAAATTTTTTTATATAGTTTTCGGGAAGGTCGTGCAGAGGAACGAGCAATACTAAGGGAGCGCATCTTGCTGAAACTTTCACAAACACTCTGGGAGGGCGGGCAGGCCCTTGGCCTCCAGCTCCTCCTATAGGTGCTCCTCCCCCTCCTCCTCCTATAAACCCTCCACCTCCTCCTCCAACAGCTGCCATCGTTATTAGTGGAAAGTCGTAAAGGGGGTTTCGGAAAATTAAAAGTGAATCTTTATTTTCTTCGTGAAGAGGAAAATACGACGATGAATGATAAGGAACGCGAGGACTTAGTTCCTCAGATTTGCAAGAGATGAAATCAGGAGAACCGACGGGTGTGGAAACCGAATGTGTAACACACTCTTCAGAAATAGGTGGGGTCGAGAAATTTAACCGAAGGAAATATGGTATGTCAACTGTCTACGAACCTTCAAGAGGGTGCTTTCCTTTGTGTACTAAGGGGATTGTCGGATGAATCTCACTCCTATCCTTGGAGCAGTTTGATGTCAAATATTTAGTGTCAGAGAGAGGACTGAGCGAATTTGAGGGTTTAGAAGAACTCTGAGTCTTCAGTTGTGGGGTTTTACGTTTGTAAACTGCAACGATTGGCTTAAGAGAGCCTCTCACCTTTAGAATCTTCTCAGGATTGTTAACGGGTGTAATATGCTTACCATCCAGGTTTTATCTGGTATTCCTTTGACTGGATGCTAGTTTATTATTCGTGGAGTCACCAAGTGAAAGATTAGAAAGCCTTAAAAAAGGTGTGTATTCTTTGTTCACTATCAAAGGGTAACACTTTCAACGAAAAACAAATGTCGTTTTCCCAGGGAAAAATATTTCATAACTTCGCTCCCCGACAACGACGCCAAAAAGATGTCGTTCCAGAGTCTGTACCTAAGGCTTATAAGTACAGTGTCTAGGCATCCGAAAGTGGGTAAAGGGTAGGGAAGAGAGAAACGTGAACCTCCGGCAAGGGAAACTAGGGAAGATTTCTACATTAGCGTTGTCTAGCTTCCAACTGTTCTTGGATGGTTATATCTTGTTCAATCGCTGCCCATGAACGTTCGAGTTCAACCCGGGTAGTGGCTGTTTTAAGAATGGTATCGAAAAGGTTTAAGGCAATGTGCGTTTGGTTTGATAATCCGGGTTCGATGTTGGGTTGTGTTGGCACCGAGACAGTCACGGAGGAACAATAAAACAAGGAAACCTCAAAGGGAGAATTTAAGTGTTGTCTCAATCCGGTCGTGTAAAAGAGAGTTTACGGTTTCAAAAATAAAATAGGGGTGCAAATCAAAGGCTCTTTCCCATAACTGAGTTATATCTCAATAAAATGTATGAGGTGGGAGAAAAACATTTAGCTATCTATAGAGTAAGGCTCCTATCAAGGGAGAATCTCACGTATAAACATAGAAAGAAAAATGTAAGGAAATAACCCGATGAAGCATAAAATATATATAGAATTCTGAAAGTGTTGACTAGTCTTACACCCGCTGATAGCTGGTACAGAGAAAAAACAGTAAACAATTATAGAAAACCAAAATTCATTCGCTATAGTAGAGGTTGTACTAAATTATAGCGAAGAATTCATCAGATAAGAATATGAAATGAAACGAAATATGAGATACAAGAAAACAAACTCATAACACAGTGGTGAACGAATTGAGAATCTTCATATTTTCTTTGTATTAACTCTCAAAGTGTAAAAACTCTGTTACAATCGACACAAAAAGGTCCAGCTCTTTTTCTTTCCTTCTATGGTATATTTATACAGTTTTACAATAAGATAGAATCTCAATCATTACAAAAATTTCGGTTATGATAGGGAGGAGAGCAATCGCTCCATTTCTTCTTCTCTGTCTTCACTTGGTGCCAGAAGTTTATCCTCGTGCGTGCTCGGTACAGATGACACATCTTTCAACCAGCTGAGATACCAGCCTCGACGATTCTTCTTGACAGTTGGCTTCAAAAGATTAACAGTCTCGGGCTAATTGCGATAGCCTGTCTTCCATCTGTCTGTCTATGATGTTGATAGTGCATAATTGCGCGCTTGGTTTAATCATACATTTGTCTATTTGGACTATGTCCTCCATAGTCACTCGGGAGATCTCGATCGAATCTCTTTCCTCTTTTTCCTTTAGATCAAGCGAGATTTTTTCCATATTCATTTGAATCAACACCTCGGCATTACCCCCGCTATTAATGCCTAGCAGATTTCCATCTACAGAACTAAAGGCCTCTTCTAAGGAATTCGTTACCTTTTTGGCTTGCAGCTTGCCTTCTGCGATGCTATGCTCCCATTCTTTAAATAGAATGTTTCCTCTGGTCTTCTCCAAAATGGTGAACCTGGGAGTACTTCTCGAATCCCTATTGTTTGTGGCTATCACAGCCTCTTGGAAGGCGATCCGTGCTGCTCCGGATTCCCTTTCTCTAGCAGATAAGTTCTCCGAAACCTGGTTGACTAGAAAATAGTTGTCCCGGATCGCTTCTACCTTGGCCAGTAAATTTCGTTGGGCCACAAAGACTCTGCTCCGAATCTCCATCGCCTGGGATTGGAACATCCCGATATTTATCACTTTTCTTTCAACAATATTCACCCTAGCCTGTAGCTGTTCGATCAAATCCCTTTGCTAGCTCGCTTGCATCTGACCATCCCGGACCACCAACTGTGCTTTCTTGAGCTTAGTCTTGAGTAGCTCTATCTCATTTTTATCGGCCAACCTGGCCTGCTCTATTCCTATGCTTGCCTGGTCTTTAGCAGTCTCTGTTGCTGTGGCTAGTCTGGCTTCAAGGGTCTTGATGAGGCGATTTTTCCGTTTAAGCCGGTTTGTCCCTGCTATTTCATTCATCAATTGTTCATTCTTCTTGTCCTTCCCATCAGTTATGACTTTGTGTTTCTTGGCTGTTGACTCTCCTGCCTGATATAATTCCCTCTTTACCATTGCATTTCTCTTCTTATCGAAGAAGAACTCATTCAGAGGGAGCTCTTCTACCCTTATAGGCCTCAACTCTTCATTGAAGATCCACCCTGCATCAATAGTTCCCTGAGTTGACTGCAAGGGAGTAACTGATGTGATAGGTTCTCTGATCTGCTTCACTAATTTTCCTGGAGTAGTAACCAGACTCTGCTTCTTCAGTGGGTCGGGAGTCTTAATCTCTACTTTTTAATTCTTAGTTTGCTCTCTCTCATCCTGGTGTTTTTCCCGATCGGGAGTCCCATCATTAGAGCCTTCGACATCTTTTTGTTTCACCTCCACCGTACTTGGACTCTCACCCCACAACACTGCGGGAAGACAATTGCGTCGATGTTCTTGGAACTTTAGAACATCAGCTCTCTCCTCGAGTGCCAAGGTTTGTATCTGAGCTAGAATATCGGCATAGGACCTTGCACCTCGGAAAATGTCATCCGAGGGTGAATTCTCGTGCTCAAATCTCTTGAGCCCGCAAATGGCCAAATGATTTCTCACAACCCTTTGCAGATCGTGCTTCTTGTATTCAATGAGGACCAAATTTAGGTCTTCCAGGGCTGCTGCCTCAGCTTTGGCATGCCCAAAATGTAATAAATAATATGAATTTAAATGAACAGGAAAAGGTGGCCATACCTTCTTTGAGTATCCCTTAAGCCCCTTACTTATACCACCAATTACTGTTTTTCTAGCAACCTCACGAAAAACCAACTTGTTGGGAATGAACAATGGCAATTCATGCAGGGGATCAGAAGCCCCGAAAACTCTAAGATATGAAAATTCGGCTTCTACATACCAGTCGGCTATGCTGCTTAGATTTTTCACTATACCCAGTTGAAGATTTCATATACGAAATTTTCTGCTTTGTTTTCCCATAATTTCGCATGATAAACGTGGGTAGGCTCATCTTCTGCTGGGGTCCAACTCCAGCTCATTAAGGGAAATGGTGTTAAAAAACACATGGTGTCCATAATGTATGCAAACATGAAAAATGAAGACGCCTTTCCGCTCTCTTTCTGCGCCCGATACTCTGTGACCCGACTGGTCAAGCTATCGGACAACATTTTCGCCCAATCGAAGGAACTGCCTTCGGCAACCCGAAACATTAGAGGCACCCATGGAAGAAAAAAATGTGAGGTGTCCTCTCTCCCGTATAACCTGCATGTCATCATAGCTACATAATTGTACTACGGTTCTAAGGAAGCTATTGAATATATGCCGTGGCTGTCAGCCCTGAACTTCGTAGCATGGGAAACCCAATCTTTTATTAATATGGACATGGTTTTATCATACTGTACACATTCCTTCTGTTTGAACTCGTCCAAGAGTTCGGCGCCATATGTATAGTCAGACATTGTGGGCAGCTTATACATGGCTTGCAGATCTTCAGGCCTGAAAGTCTCGATGGTGACCTTCTGCTCATTCATGATGGTTCTGGTTGGTATGTCCACATGGTCTAATGCCCATTGGACCATGTCATAATATGGAAGAAATCATGGCTTGGCTGCTACTTTATGCATTCCGGATTGAATGACGATCTTATACTTGGTGGTTATGTCATCTTTTTCATTGTCGCTGGAGTCATCAGAATAATCCACCAATTCAGCCTGCAGAACATCAGAAACGAACGACCAATTCAGGACCGAGTCGATACTTCAAGGCGAAGTATCAACGACATTGTCCGAACCGTGTCCCGAAACATCTACATTGGCCTTGGATGATTTTCGCGGGGCCATGCCTAGAGATTCTGCTTTAGCTCTTCTGCGATAAAATACGTATACATACATAAGTTAACTCACTGAGAAAATGTGCTCTGTGTAATATGAAAATGAATTTGTTATAATGAACCACAACTCTTATATATATTTGAAAACTCAGTACCTTTCAGAATAGGTCTGTCAAATCATGTTTTAGAAATAAATTTTGCTATAAAAATACGATCTTTATTCATCGATTTTCCCTATTTCCTAATTAATGACATAAATTTTGGTGGTTTGAAATGTCAATTGGAGCATGGAAGGAATAAGGCTACCTCGTAAAACATGCAAGCATCAAAACACGAGATATATTGATTTAGTTTAATTAATCCAGTTTTACCAATGTTAATTTATTTTTTGGTACTCGTTGTATCAAAATTTTTCTTTAACTCTTTGAACCTCTAACCCTCGAATTTGCGATGATCGATTTTGGTTAACAAAACCGTAATTGTGATTAGGCGCTTAATTGACTTCGCAATTACTTATGTTCGCCATATCACGACTCAGAGCTTCGAAGGTAAGTTTCCGGGAAGTTTGCATGCCAAGTTGCGAAACCGCGAGATCGCGATAATACGACTTAATTAAAAGGGAATATAAACTTGGATTAAGTGATTAATTAATTATGTTCATATCCTTATCGTGATCTCGCGAGTCGGGGCTTAGACAATGTAACTTTTAAAAAAGAAAATGCCGAGTGGTGAAATGCCGACAGAAGGTTACCATGGTTTAGCTTTTACTTTTAACCTTGACACGGGTTACTAAAATAAGGACTTCGGGGTCTCAGCTATCGGGGCTACGACCATAAATTTTTGGATTTGGTGAACGCTGAGGTGCGAAATCCCGATGACGTTTAATCATGATTTAGGAAAACTTTACTCCCGTTACTGCCCTGGGTGAAATTTTAAAGCGATTTCATTGTTTCGTTACGCGGGACTTATGAGCTACATGATCTATAGCATCCAACACGCGAAATCTCGAGGTAGAACAAAAGGGGGAAAATATTTTTTCCGGAAAGTAGAACTCACCTCGAGAGTACGATAGTGATCGCTGTTTGTGTGATACGACTTCAGAGATTTTGAAACCACAGACGGAGGATACGAAAACCATCTTTTGATTTGGAGCATTAAGACATGAAATTTGAGATGGGTTAGAAAAAACAAAGGCAGCTCCAACAGTAGCAAAGCTCTAATTCGGCATGGTAATGATATTTAACACACGCAGGGTATAACCCTCGTGGATCTCCAGTTAACCAAATACAACGTTGAGGTGAAAATAGGACCGAGAAGAAGCAATATAACCCACTGTGCGACCATTAATAGTGACAACAACCCAATGCCCAAGTGAACAAAATGCAGTGACACAAAGCACTTCCAACCATTAAACCCCATAAAAGCCAAAGACTGGGTATGGTGATACGAATGCGTGAAGACATCCAACCACTCAAGACCAAACAAAACTCTCCAACTAAACCAACAAGGATGAGATAGAGTCTTTATGGCTGCTAATACCTAGGATGACAATTAACACTTTGACTTCAACATTATTGCAGAGAAACCATCAACGCTTCATTCCAAAATCACAATTTTACACAGTTGCAATACTTAAGGAAAATGCAACCCATACATTCAATCCAATATCCATTTCATAAACAGAGCAGACTCATGGATGGCCAAAAAAATACATACCTATAATCCAAGCACCTTAAACGCGAGTTGGCCGAGCGGTTCCTCTCTGCTTGAAAATCAGAGCATAACCATAACAACAAAGTTGAACAATAACCCGACTAGGGTGGCGTCCAGTGGAAGGAGTAAGGGTGGCATGCAATAAATGCACATCACCTCCACCCTCAGTCAATTAATTCATTAGTACATGCCAGCAAGCTTCCATTAACCCAATTAATTAAACCATGTATCGAAACCATCAACCATTAAAACCAATAGCGTGACCCATATCAACTTATGCCATAACATAATCCCAATGCATATCAACTATATAACTCAATAAATCACATGTATTTTAACTTAGTATCTAGGATAACGACAATCCATTAAAAATCGATGCATGTAGTGTAGTATATAACATGGTTTAGTTCTTTCCCTTTGCTCTTAGATTTCTTTTTCCTTTCTCCAAATTCTTGTATATGTTATTGCTAACATGTTTATTGTGCAGGTATCCTATTAATAGATCCCAATAACAGATAATAGTGATAACAAGGATAACAAAGGCTGTTGTAAAATAAAACTTGATCCTAGAGCAGCAGAAAAACACAGAACATGCCTTCTCCATCGCCAATAAACCAAGATTATATCACCATGTAAGCAGTGTCGAATAGTAGTACAACATCAAAAAAAGAACCAGACCTGATCTCCAATCTACAAGGGGGTCCCACCTACTAGTATTATTTATCTTTTATAATAGGCTTTAGAACCACTTTGCGGGAAAAACTTCATTGTGATTTTAATCGTCAACAAACTTGCGACTCCACAGGGAAATTTGTTTTCAACAAATTTATTACTCAGAACTCATGGTTTCAGACCAAGAAAAATAGGTCAAGAAGATATAACGAGGAAGATTATGTAACATGGGGAAGTGAGAAGATTTAATGGAAATATGACCGAGAATTTGGGAATAATTCATGAAAAGTGTTAAGTATGAGAGTTTTTTACCACTGTATTCATAATCATTCGATCAGAATCTACTCTTAACTTTAAAGAGAAATTGTTTTAGACTTTCTCTTAAAATCTCAACGGATGAAGAAATGACAAGAAGAAGCAGGAGATAACCAATTATTTACAAGACAACAGTGGAAATATATAACAATTTCAAGGGTCCTTCATAGGAGACATCATAACAGCTATGTAAGATTGATTGTTATTGACTAACAATGCTTTGTAGGAGCGCCACTGTGGAAGAATTGATCCAACATCCTATTTTGACAAAATTAACTAAAAGATGATAGGAAACAAAATCACAACAGAAGTAAAATGCAGAAATTAAAACAACAACAATAAAAGACAAAAATGAAGAAAATAGAAAGAAAATTTTTAACTCAGAAAGCTAAAGTCCAACTACTGTAAGCCGAAAAAGAAGCACAAAAATGAAAGTAGAGCTAGGCTACTAGTTTACAGAAAATCCAGACAACACTAGAACTTTTCATGTTGGTCCCTTGCAATATTTCAAGTGAGGGTTGTTAGCTTGGTACGAAAACAATCGCTTCTGTAAATCCTTTAAAATGTAAGAGTTAGTGTCCAAGACAAAAACAATTTGGAAAGGACCCAACACTTGGAATTCTAATGTAATTATCAGCCCCTTGACGCACACAATTAGATCATCAAGATAGAGATGGAGATTGACCAATTCCTCGAGAGTCATTTGCATAGGTATTTTAAAGGCGATACTTGTATCAAGTAAGCTAGAAAACATGAATTTGTAAGACATGGTAGCCCAATTTTTGATAAGAATGGTTTTGTGAGCATCTACCCTTTTCACCTTGATTTTCTTGCAACCCAAAAAACTGTGAAGTAAGGGTCTTAACTGTGACTCTACAACCTGCTGCAGAACCATTTTCATACTAAGGGGAGGAAAAGGATTTCTCATAATAGCTTGCCTGAAAGTTCAAAAATTAATACAAGTTCTAATATGATCAGTGGTCTTTGAAACATGTACCCAATTGGAAACCCATTCAGGGTGGACTAAAAAAATAATCTCAGCCCTTAAGAAATTTTCCAACTCCCTTTGAAAAGTTTCTTTAAATGCAGAGTTAATAGATCTTTGTTCTTGCATACCTAGTTTCATGCCTTCCTTGATGGGAATAGAATTCTGTAAAAAACCAGGATCAAAACCACAAAGATCCTCATAAGGCCAAGAAGAAACCTTTTAAAATCCACCAAGTTGTTGAAATAATGTAACTGAAAAGTGTATTCTAATTATTATTTCGGTATTATCCATTAGATCAATCCCCTATTGCGGATTGATCATGTCGGCTATTGTAAAAGACCAAATCCCCTTTTGCGGATTGGTTAAAGTATAATTTTAATAGGCAGAATAAGAAGTCGACCGCGGAATATATTAAAGAGGCCCCAGGATATATTAAAGGTGGTTATAACCACCTAGAAGAAGTCGGCCCTGCCAGTGAAAAGACACTTCCACACGTGCCATAATTGTATAAATAAGGAGGCTAGCACCTCACTTAGACACACACTCACTTTTTCATTGAGAGATAAGTTTCAGAGCTGCAGTTGGAGAAGAGAGACAGACAGAGGCACATTTTTGGGAGAGAACTTTCTGTATTTTCTTGAGTTATCTCTTGGCATTGTATTTTCTATCTATAATAAGGAAGTTTTGTTGGGATTTCTTCCCCATGAGGGTGTCCCAGGATAAATGATGTGTCTCTTGTGATTGTGTATTTCTCAGTGATCCTATCTTATGCTATTGTTATCTAGTGAAATGCAAAGAACTCTCCTGGAAAGTGAAACCCTAGTTTCACAAAGTACTAGAAGTACCAGAAAACTAGAGTACCAGAAGTACCAGAAGTACCAGAAAACTAGAAGATCTAGTCCAGAAATCCGCATATCAAGTTTGGAGCGGTAAAAGTTAGATTTTATCAGATCCAAACACACCAGGCTACTCACCTCATCCAAGCGCACCTCCTGGTAAGTTCAGAATTTGATTTTGAGCATTTTCATTTTTGGACATTTTCCTAGCTTCGGGTAAAAGATGTCTACAAGCACTAAGCTTGTTGACAAGCTGGAAGGTGTGGAAAACTTTTGTGCCTAGAAGTATAGGATTTTTCTCATTCTTGAAGAGAATGACCTAGCAATATTTTTCAAAGAGGAAGTGTCAGAGCCCGACGATGCTGCAGAAAAAGCATAGCATCAAAAGGACATGATCACAGCCAAAAGAATCATTGCAGATTCAATCAAAGATCACTTGATCCCTTATGTGTCATCAAATAAGACTCTAAAAAAAAATTCTTGATGCCCTAAGAAGACTATATGAAGGAAAGAACATAAACTGAAAGATGAATCTAAGAACTCAACTCAAGGATACAAGGATGCAGAGAGGAGAATTAATCCAAGAATATTTCTCCAGAATATCCCAATTCAAAGAACAACTAGAAGCAATTAGAGATGTGATAGATTAATATGAACTTATAATGACGACCCTAAATTGTATCACAAGACCTTGGGATACATTCATCCAAACGATTTGTGCCAGAACGAAGAAACTAAATTTTGACGATCTATGGGAAGAATGCATTCAAGAAGAAACAAGAGTAGATAACTGAGAGGCTTTACTAGCAAGAGATGAAGATCAATCCCTAGCTACTCACACCAAAGGAGGAATAAATAAATATTACTTCTAGAAATAAACTCATAAAGAGTATCACCCCCAAAACAAATTCAGTCATAAAGAATCTCATCCAAAGAGATTCCAGAAGAAAGGACAACAAAAGGAAAGAGATTACTCATCTATCCAATGCTATCATTGTGACAAGATGGGACATATTGTGAGATATTGTTGAGAAATATGAGAAGAATACAAGAGGAAAAATTAGAGGCACCATGCCCATACAGTTGAAGATGAAGATCTACCCACAAAGATGTTAAGAGAACAAATTAAAGACTATGTCTTAATCTTGACCCTCTTAGGATCAGTAACACCTAAAGAGGACACTTGGCTCATTGATAGTGGTGCCTCCAAAAACATGATAGGACAAAGATATATTCTCTCTTACATTTCAGAAAATAAGTTTTCTCAGAAAGTGATACTTTGATATGATTATCAATATCCCATCAAGGGAGTGGGAGAATCAAACTGCAAACTTAATTAAGGGAATTCAATGAAGATGAAGGACGTACTCTATGTACTAGGTTTGACAAAGAACCTACTCTCCATATCAGCTTTAGAAAATAAAGGCTTCATATTTTCCTTTATATATGTAGAAGTTCTTATGTGGGCTAAAAGAAAAACCATAAAAGAAGCAATCATCATTGGAAAAGAAGAAGGTGGCTTGTATAAGCTAAAGGGTCACTCAGAAGTTGCCATGACCCACGCATTGAGAATACATGTGAACTTTGGCATAGAATATTATCCCACATCAACTACAAGGTGCTACCATACGTATGAAAAGCAGTCACAGGTCTACCAGAACTCAAGGTTGACCACGAAGGCGTGTGCAATGGATGTGCACAAGGGAATAACATCAAGAACCCTTTTACAAAGAGAGACAACAAAGTAGAAGGAGTCCTAGAAATCATTCATTCAGATGTGTGTGGCCCAATTCCATCATCCTCCATCAGTGGGTATGTATACTATGTATCTTTTATTGATGATTATTCTCATAAGACCTGGGTGTACATTTTGAAATCAAAAGATGAAGTGTTCAATAAATTCAAGGAATTCAAAGCCTTGATAGAGAATCTTTCTGAAAGAAAGATCAAGATACTCAGGTCAGATAATGGAGGAGAATACACCTCAAAAGAGTTTGTGAAATTCTACAAAGATGTTGGGATCAAGAGGGAGCTCACCACTCCCTACAATCCTCAACAAAACGGTGTAGCATAAAGAAAGAACAAAATGATAATGGAAGCAGTGAAGACCATGATCCATGATCAAGATCTTCCTATGTGCTTATGGGTAGAAGCAACAATGACAACCGTATATGTGCAAAACCGATTGTCCCATAGTGCACTTGGGTTCAATACCCCGGAATAGATGTTCATCGGAAAGAAGCCAGAGGTAAGACATCTCAAAATATTTGGCTGTCTAGTATTTATACATATTTTGAAAGAGAAGAGAAACAAGCTGGAACCCTTAGGAAAGAAGGGAATATTTGTGGGATACTGTGAGGTCTCCAAGGCCTTCAAGATTTATATACTAGGTCACCATCACATTGACATCAGCATGGATGTGACCTTTGATGAAGATGCAGTGCTCAAGAAATTGAGAAGATTATAGCTTGAAGAAGTATATGAAGAGGAACCTATAGCTCTCAGAGTTGCAGAATCAGTGAGGGAGGTTCCTAGAGCTACAGAACCAGTGAGGGAAGTCATAACTTCCCCTTATGAGGAAATTCTAGAAGATCATGACATACTAGAATTTCAAGAACCTCCTCAGATGACGATCTCCCATAATAGAAATCCATCTTGGGCTAGAGATATTATTAAATATGGATAGAAGTATAGGGTTCCCGAAGGAACCACACGACATGTGAAGAGAACTAATCCATTCTCCAGCTATATCGCTTTGATGTGTGTTCTCCTAGAAAAGGAGCCTACTTGTTTTGAATAAGTCATTCAGAAGAAAGAATGGGAAGATGCCATGACAGAGGAATACCAAACCATAATAAAGAATGATGTATGAGAAATAGTTCCCAGACCGAAGAGTAAGGATGTGGTATCTTCCAAATGGCTCTTCAAAATAAAACATGATGTTGATGGAAGTATTGAGAAGTATAAAGCAAGATTTTTCGGTCATGGCTTTTCTCAAAAGGAAGGCATTGACTATGAAGAGGCATTCGCTCATGTCACCAAATACACTTCAATCAGAACCATCATAGCCCTTGCAGCTAAGATGAAATGGAAGTTGCACCAGATGGACATAAATACAACTTTCTTAAATGGTGTCACTGAAGAAGAAGTGTATATAGAGCAACCTCAAGGATTTGAAGTTGAAGACAAGAAGACTCATGTCTTCAAGTTGAAAAAGGCTTTGTACGGATTAAAGCAAGCTCCTAGAGCTTGGTATGGAAGGATATATGGTTTTCTAACGAGCTTGGGCTTTACCAAGAGTAAAGCAGATTCTAACCTCTACTTCAAGGTTATGAATGATGAGCCGATGACATTGTTGTTGTATGTGGATGAATTATTCATAACTAGAGAAGAAAAGATCATTACCGAATGTAAGAGGAAGCTTGCCTCAGAATTTGAGATGAAAGACCTTGGCCTAATGCATTATTTCTTAGATCTTGAGGTATGGCAAAGCCCAAAGAAAATATTCCTTAACCAAGGGAAGTATGCAGTCGAAATCCTGAAGAGATTCAACATATTGGAGTGCAAGTCCATGAATACACCCATGGAAGCGAAGCTGAAGCTACTGGTCGACACTTCATCAGAATTGATTAATGCCACACTATATAGACAAATCATTGGATCATTGATGTACCCGATGAACACCAGAATAGACATCTGTTTTTTCATGAACACGTTGAGTAAGTTTCTGGTAGAACCTAGACATGTTCACCTAGTTGCTGCAAAACATGTGATCTGAAAATGAAAATATTTGTATTGTTGTGCAAAGTATTCATTTCCATAAAAATTAAATGTGAAAAGGGTTCTTTCATCATGATTTATAAACTTTCAATGTGAGGGAGTATTGTTTTGATTTACTGATTTAATATCTTAAATCTGTCTTACACAACAAAATAAATTCATCATAAACACACAACACATGTTGAGGCAGTTCACCCCTCCTGGGCTACATCTGCCGGGTCCAAGGCTCCCAATGGGCATGTCCTTGATCTATTCATGCTCAAAATGGTGTTACAATGAGAAAAAGGCCAAAAATAGGCCAAACCAGCTGAGAAAATGAATTCAGTGTACAGACAGAAGCTTAAAATGACTCTGTTATCACCTAAAACAGTGAAGGCTGATCCAATGCAACTCCTCTTCCCTCAAGGCCCTGATGGCTCCTCAAGATCCTCTGACTTGAAAATGGCTGAACGACACCTCTGTTATCTCTGCAACCTGTTCCATTCACTCCAAAAGGCTGAGAATACCCAAAATCGACCAAAATTTCGTGCCAAATGGTTTCCTGTAGAAAACGTTATGCCCATAACTAACTCTATCCTCTTTTCCCCAAAAAACTCCACCAAAATTGGAGTAGCGGGAGTTAGCATGGATAAAAATAGAAAAAGGCGCCAAACAAGGCGGACTCCGCCCAAAATGCGCTGAACCGTTAGCATTCAAATTTATTGTTAGACTCATGGTCACATTGTCTCCGCCTAACCTGTCGAGTTTGAAGGTTTGGAAACCACGTTACAACCCATGGCATAACTGTTAACCCCGTGCAATGTGAACACAACCGTTTGCAAACTGTGGCAGTTACCCCCATGTGCATATATGAATGGTGCTAACCACAATCATCGGCAACCCGTAGCATATACGGTTACCCCTGCGTGCCATGTAAATGGTGCCAACCGCAACCGTCAAGGCTATGGCCTCGGTTCTGGCTCGCAGTCCTGTGTAAAGGGGGCTAGTCCTTAGGGGCTAGTCCCCTTTTTTACCACCCATCCGAATTTTTTCAACTTTTTAAAATAAATGTTCCGTTTCCACCATAAGCTCCACCACTAGCCCGAGCGGTTAAGGCTCGGGGCTGTCTTCCCATCCACCCGCAGTCGAATCCTGCCAACGCTAACCTTGTTGCATGCTCCAATATGTTTTTAAAAAATTGATGCCACGTGGCGGCCTCCGTGCCCACCACATGTTTTTAAAAAAAAAAACATATGTATTTATATATATATATATATATATTTTGTTTTGTTTTATTATTTCATTATAAATATTTTTTTGTTTTTTTTAATGAAATAAGGGATATTCAAACTTGAATATCTTTCACATGCAAAGTCGGTTTTGCGTGATGTTAGCGGCAATAGGATCGTATTGACGAGACCTATCCAGTCGTCCTGAATTCAACCACTTCTGAGCAATTTCAATTTTGAGCATTTTCTTCACTTAGAACATGATCTCCTGATCACACCTCCCGATTGGGAAGCTTTTGGACCCCAAAAGACTTCAATTACCTGTTAAGAAGATGAGGGTACATGTCCCTCACCTTTTCCAATTGAATCCACTTTTCCTTACTCGGTTTTCTACCTTTAAGACCAACCCAAACATAGTCAACATTTCCCCTCCTTGAAGTACGTATCCTTCTGTCAAGAATAGCATCCTCTTTCAACTCATCCAAAAATTCTGGCGAGAAATATTCTATGGAAGGTAGCTAAATGTCACTTTCATAATCAGAAATTAAAGGAGGCTCATACAAACGTAAATTTTCCACATTCATAACGGAATACATTTGCATGTATGAAGGCAAATCTAATTGAAAAGCATTATTTCCAACTTGTTTAAGGACCTTGAATGGACCATAACGAATAGGCTTCATCTTTTTACCTTCTCCTTGCATTCTTTCTTTACTAATATGCAGCCATACCTCGTCCCCTTCTTGAAACTTATGATCAATTCTGTGCTTATCATGCCTCTCCTTGTATTTGCCTTGACTTTTTACAAGCTGTTATTGCACTTGCTGATGTATGAGCTGAATTCTTTCAATGAACATGTGAGCTTTGTCAATGTCACTATGACCCTCAATGGCCACATCCTTCTCAAGAATAAAATCTAAAGGTGATTTAGGCAAATATCCAAAACAATCTTCGAAAGGTGAAGTATTTGTAGAAGAGTGCTTGGCCCGGTTGTAAGCATGCTGAATGTAATGCAAATGCTCATCCCAAATCTTGGGATGCTTGCTGCAATAACCTCTCAAAATATGTACAATGGTTATGTTCACTACTTCTGTTTGGCCATCTGTTTGCGGATGGAAAGTAGTAATCTTTTTCATCTTAGTGTCCATCATCTTCCATAAATTGGACCAAAATTCCCCACAAATCTGGAATCCCTGTCACTAACGATAGAAGTAGGCAAGCCATGATGAACCCATACATGTTGAAAATATAAATCAACAGTTTGTTCAACAGTTATAGTTTTCTTACATGGCATAAGAATACACATCTTGCTGAAACGATCAACTACTACATAAAGATAATCATGCTTCTTTCTAGATAATGGTAACCCTCCAACAAAATCCATAGAAACACTTTCCCATGGTCTAGAAGGTATCAGCAATGGCGTATATAAAACAAGCTTCCTATTACTAGGCTTGCTTGTAGCACATAATGAACAACCTCTAATGAAACGTGAAACACTATCTACCATGCAAGGCCAATAACAATACCTCTGTAAATGTGCCACCGTTTTGCTTACCCCGAAATGTCTAGCTATGAGAGAAGAATGAGCTTCTCTCATGATGCTTAGTCTCTCCCCCTGTGGTATACATAACTTGCCCAAATGAAACAACAAATTATTATGCAAATGATAATCATTCTCCTCAACATGAT
>ML814856.1:199825-213639 GCA_009831015.1 Picea engelmannii | reverse complement strand
AATAGGATCCATTGTATGGTGTTGCTCTACCTCAAGGGTTTGGTAATAATATAGTGTGGTTTCTTCTATCTTGCTTTGTGGATCTATTGTGTATTCAGTAATTGTGTTGATTATATCTTCATATCTAGTATTGGAACTTAACATCACCCCTCCTGGGCTACATCTGCCGGGTCCAAGGCTCCCAATGGGCATGTCCTTGATCTATTCATGCTCAAAATGGTGTTACAATGAGAAAAAGGCCAAAAACAGGCCAAACCAACTGAGAAAACAAATTCAGAGTACAGACAGAAGCTTAAAATGACTCTGTTATCACCTAAAACAGTGAAGGCTGATCCAATGCAGCTCCTCTTCCCTCAAGGCCCTGATGGCTCCTCAAGATCCTCTGACCTGAAAATGGCTGAATGTCACCTCTGTTGGCTCTACAACCTATTCCATTCACTCCATAAGGCTGAGAATACCCAAAATCAACCAAAATTTTGTGCCAAATGGTTTCCTGTAGCAAAAGTTATGCCCAAAACTAACTCTGTCCTCTTTTCCCCAAAAAACTCCACCAAAATTGGAGTAGCGGGAGTTAGCATGGCTAAAAATAGAAAAAGGCGCCAAACAAGGTGGAATCTGCCCAAAATGCGCCGAACCGTTAGCATTCAAATTTATTGTTAGACTCGTGGTCACATTGTCTCCGCCTAACCCGTCGAGTTTGAAGGTTTGGAAACCACGTTACAACCCATGGCATAACTGTTAACCCCGTGCAATGTGAACGCAACCGTTTGCAAACCGTGGAAGTTACCCCCACGTGCATATATGAATGGTGCTAACTGCAACCTTCAACAACCTGTAGCATATACAGTTACCCCTGCATGCCATGGAAACGGTGCCAACCGCAACCGTCGGGGCTATGGCCTCGGTTCTGGCTCGCGGTCCTGTGTAAAGGGGGCTGGTCCCCTTTTTTACCGCCCATATGACTTGTTTCAACTTTTTAAAATAAATGTGTCGTTTCCACCATAAGCACCACCACTAGCCCGAGCGGTTAAGGCTCGGGGTTGTCTTCCCATCCACCCGCGGTCGAATCCTGCCAACGCTAACCTTGTTGCGCGCTCCAATATGTTTTAAAAAAATTGATGCCACGTGGCGGCCTCCGCGCCCAGCACATTTAAAAAAAAAAAAACATATGTATATATATATATATATATATATATTGTTTTGTTTTATTATTTCATTATAAATATTTTTTTGTTTTTTTTAATGAAATAAGGGATATTCAAAATTGAATATCTTTCACATGCAGAGTCGGTTTTGCGTGTCGTTCATGGAAACAAGATCGTATTGACAAGACCTATCTAGTCATCCTGAATTCAACCACTTCTGAGCAATTTCAATTTTGAGCATTTTCTTCACTTAGGACATGATCTCCTGATCAACATGTGATGAGGTACCTTAAGGGTACATTAGATTGTGGTCTCAGCTATGATGGAGATCATGATTTCACACTGAGTGGGTACACTGATTCAAATTTGGCTGGAAGTGTCCCTGATAGGAAGAGCACTTTAGGATGTTGTTTCAGTTTGGGATCAACCATGATCTCATGGTCGAGTAGGAAGAAATCCAGCATTTCTCTCAGTACAACGGAAGCAGAATACATTGTTGTGTGTTCTTCCATTTGCGAAGCTATATGGCTTCGAAAGATGTTGACCCGTCTATTTGACCTAGAGATGGAAGAAACCACGATCCTATGTGACAACCAGAGCTACATAAAAATGACAGAGAATCCTGTATTTCATGACAAGTCGAAGCACATAGAGATCCGATACCATTACATCCGTGACATGGTGTAGAGAGGAGCTATAAAGCTCCAATATGTTAGCACGGATGAACAGGTTGCCGATGTGTTGACCAAGCCTCTATCTCATGTAAAGTTTGAGTACTTTCGAGATAAGCTTGGTATAGTTCGAAAGGAACTCCCTCGAAAGGGGGAGTAGTTGTTGTGTTGAGATATATCTAGTAGTGTTCTTCTAGCTTAATCGTTGTGACGTAAATCCAGTCTAGTTGTTGTGTTGAGATATGCCTAGCAATGTGCTTCCAGCTTAATTGTTGTGATGCAAAGCCAATCTAGTACCATGCTTCCATATTAACTACTGTGACAAAAAGCATGCCGAGTATTGTGCTTCCAGCTTAACTGTTGTGACGAAAGGAAAGCCAAGTATTGTACTTCCATCTTAACTATTGTGACGAAAAGCAAGCCAGGTATTGTGCTTCCAGCTTAATTGTTGCGATGAAAAGCAAGCTGAGTATTGTGCTTCCAGCTTAATTGTTGTGACGAAAAGCAAGTCGAGTATTGTGCTTCTAGCTTAATTACTGTGACGTAAATCCAAACTAGTACTGTGCTTCCATATTAATGGCTGTGACGTAAAGCCAGTCTAGTATTGTGATTCTAGCTTAATTGTTGTGTAGTGTGCCAGCCTCGTGTTGTGATGATGAGCCAACCTTGTGCTGTGATGATGTGACCAACCTCGTGCTGTGATGATGATGTATTAGTTTTATACTAATCCATATTGATGTAGATGATGATTTCATTCCACTGAGAATGACGATGTTGCCGATGAGAAAAAACCTCTGATGATTTAGAGATACGCCATTCAGTGTTCCAAGATGATATTGATGATGTTGTCCTCTCACCCACCTGATGTTGTTATGATGATGTCCTCTCTCTTGCCTGATGTTGTTGTAGAATACCCTTCGTGTTAAGGGGGAGTGTTGAAATAATGTAACTGCAAAGTGTATTCTAATTATTATTGTGGTATTATTCATTAGATCAATCCCCTATTGCGGATTGATCATGTCATCTATTGTAAAAGACCAAATCCCCTTTTGCGGATTGGTTAAAGTATAATTGTAATAGGCAGAATAAGAAGTCGGCCCCAGAATATATTAAAGAGGCCCCAGAAAATATTAAAGGTGGTTATAACCAACCAGAAGAAGAAGTTGGCTTCCCAGTGAAAAGACACTTCCACACGTGCCAGAATTGTATAAATAAGGAGGCTAGCACCTCACTTAGACACACACTCGTTCATTGAGAGACAAGTTTTAGAGCTGTAGTTGGAGAAGAGAGAGAGAGAGAGAGGTGCATTCTTGGGAGAGGACTTTCTGTATTTGCTTGAGTTATCTCTTGGCATTGTATTGGCTATCTATAATAAGGAAGTTTTGCTGGGTTTTCTTCCCCATGAGGGTTTCCCGGGATAAATGACGTGTCTCTTGTGATTGTGTATTTCTCAGTGATCCTATCTTATGCTATTGTTATCTAATGAAATGCAAAGAACTCTAATAATAGCTTAAATCTTAACACAAGTAACTTGGAAAACTTCATTTATTCCTTATCAGAACATTGGGTACTTATGTTAACGTTCCTTGAAGATTCAAGTGCCCCAATGTTCAAGGATATGGTTTCACCCACCTTCATTCGTAACTCCTCTTCTTTTTGTTTTTCTTTATTGCCTACATCACTCGATGAAAATGAACTCTCAAGAGGAGTCAAGCCCTTAGGAATCTTATTGTTTTCTATGGATATAATATCCTTGGGCTTAAGAGGTTCATATTGAATGAAAGTTGTTGGAGGTAGGCCAAAGCGGAAAAGTAAGATGTTTTGGGGAAAGAAAGCATGCACAAGGAAAGAGACATCTGGAAGGAAGAAAAACACGTGCGCATGCGAGGGAATACTTAACGACGGTAGGGTTAGGGTTTTGGTAAGGTATTTTAAACGGCTAAAGAGCCAGAAATGTATAAATAGAGATACTTAGGGATCATAAGGGGTTGGTTGTGGTTCGAAGATATACTTAGGTATCGATCAGATTATCATTGTGATTGTTTTAGCTAGGCACGAGTTGATCCGATATGTAATGTTTTGTTGTATAATCCATTTTTGTATAAGTTTTTGAGATAAAGAGGAAGAAGGAGGGTAGATATTGAGGGTTGGATCGCAGGCTGAGGATCCTGATGCGATCTATTCCGCCTCATATATTAACCGTGGAATCCCACAAAAATAGAGATAAAAACTTGGATAAGAACTAAGGAGCTAGATTTTTCACAAAAATACAATAGAAACCCTAGACTAACACCTCGCAAATATCTTGAGAAATACATGTTTATTGATTTACACGAAGTCTTTTTCTATGATTTTCCACATCTATTATAGGAGTGGATACTAAGGTTGAAGGATAAACACACAATGAACTGGATTCGACAGCTAGAGTGGACCCTAGTACAGATTGAGCAACTTCAACAGGTGAACAACAAGTTCACCCGTGTAGTAGCGCAACGGAGAAAGAGTTTCTACGAGGACCCTGAGGAAGGTACATTCGATCATTGTATACTTCTATTAAGATACTATTATATAAAAAATGAGTACTGACAATGGAGTCAGAGAACTAAACTTCCATGTGTGCATGGGGGAAGGGGGGAAGCACTGATAGAAAGAGGAGAAATGGAAGGAGGAAAAGATAAGGGCAAGAAGGAGGAACCCTTGGACCCAATCATGATGGATGACGACTAGATCAAGAAAAACATGGAGACATCTGGAAAGACGCATAGCAGAGTACCCTACCAATACAAGGTGAATACCAAGAAGAGAGTTGTAGTCATGAGGGAAGGCTTGGTGAGTGATGAGGAAGAGGTAGAGGATCTCTGGGCTATGGAGCAGATTGAGGAAATCCTGTGCACAACATATGAGAGGAAGACAAGAGGTCCAAGAACGGGAAGAGAAGGCAACAATTCTATCCATATTAATGTCAATGTGGAACCCATAAACCCATGTGTGACTAACACACCAAAGAGAACACCACCATTTATACAACCAAAGTTCAGAAGCAGTCAGACAACAGGAAGTACATCCACACAAGGAACAACAACTAGAGGATCCAGTTCAGGCAACACCAATCAAGTATCTACACCGTGTGGAGGTAGTAGCTCAACATTCAGAATGGCAAGACATGATCCCACCATCAGGTTACCAGAGTTTTGAAGAGAATAAGAAGAAGACCCCGAGAAACAATTGTTCATTTGTGGAAATATATGGGAAGCAAAAAACATCACTGATGAAGATACCAAACTTGCGCAGCTAGCAATAACGCTAAGAGACCACGCACTAGAATAGTACATGAGTTTAGATGCAAACAGTGCTTCGGGGAAGACAAGGACAATAACACACATTAATAAGTTACTGGTAAATGAGTTACAAAAGCCGAGCTCAAAAGATCAATACATGAATGAGATGATAGAAATCCAACATAAACCAAGGGAATTTGTATGGGAGATTGACCAGATATTTAAGCGACTAAAGGGAAAGTTAAAATATCTCATGACTGATGCAACATCGAAACTTGTTTTTCAACTCATTGCTTCCACACTTAAAATATCCATTGCAACAATAAAAGTTCCAGACGCACGCACAGGCTCTACAGGCAGCCTTGCAACTGGAAGAAAACCAACACCAACAAATAGACCCAGCTATTGAAGAGCGGAAGGAAGACTTGAAGAACTTAATGTTTCAACTAAACCAGAATAAGAGCTGTTGGGCCCGAGATATGATCATCTTCATGACATTATTATACACTTTTTTCCATATATACATATGCATTTTTATCTTTCAAAGGAGCTTTTTGAAGAATTTTATGATAAAATGATATAATCAACATGAGGTATGCATAATTCATATTTTTTGATTCAATCAAGTTTAATTTATCATATTTTATGGTTTCCAAGAGTTAATTCATGTTTTTATGCTATTACAAGGAAAAACGCACCATGTTTCTTGGTCTGGCACTTGATCAAGCACTTGATCCGACACTCATTCCGGCACCCAGTATTGCACAAAAATGCAAGGTGAGTTGGATTTTATGGTATTGGTGGCCAGTGGTGGACAAATCGGGCACATGGGTTTTGTTTTTCATCGCCCCCTTGTTACACATTATTTTCATCATCCCTATGACTGTTAATGATGTAAACCTATCTGTAGTCTTCAGAGGGGTCAGTGGCTTGAGTTCCTGAAGAAGGAAGGGAGAAGAACTTTTCCTGAGAGAAGTTTCATTTTCCTTTGTAAAAACCCTGTAAAAAAGGAAGTTCGCAGGCTGCCTATGTATTAGGGTGCGAGAATGCCAAATTCTCGCAGGCTGCCCACACTTAGGCTGTGAACTATTCATAGGTTGCACTATAGGCAGGGTACGAGAATGCTTACACATGGGAAAAACAAGCGTTTTCTCGAATCTTCTAGAAGGAGAAACTTCCATGGTGAGGTGGCATCCGAATGGTTTGGATCTTACTCGCTTTCATGATTTAGTGGGATCATCCTAACCTCCTCACCTTATCCTCTTCAACTTATAAAAGGAGAGGAGCTCTCATGGAGAAAGTTAGCTTTGGTTGGCTTGGAATTATTAGCTTGGTTGGAGTGGCTTTGAGATTTTCTTTGTCAAGATAGATTGTGAGTAGTTATCAGATCCATGGTCTCAGAATCCTTGGAGAAAGAAGTGTGTGGGGAATGAAGGATAGTTGGAAGGGACCTTACGACATCAAGGCAATGGTTGTAATCTCTCTCTCACATTTAATATGATACAGTAATATGATTCTTTCCTATAAAGCTTGTTGTGTTTTATTGTATGATTCCTTGATCACATACATAGGTTTATATTGAGTTTATGCTATTACTATCACTTTGGGTGGTTGCGTTCTTTTGCAGGTTCATCATTGTATGAGCATTGGAACGAAGCTAGGATGGAGATAGCGAGAGGAAGCAGTGTTTAAACGGTATGTCACCTATCCCTCTTTAGTTAGTAAATTCAATATCTAAAACTTAAGGAAAGCGTCATGTTCTGGTGTGTTTTGTTCTAGATCCAGGCGGATCTAGTGAGATCAGTTAGTGTCCGCACCTACCGATTTGTCCGATAACAAAATTGGTGACTCCACTGGGGAACGAATTGTTTCCTAGTTAGTCTAGTTTCCCTTGCTTTGATTACTTGTTTTCCAGTCTCTGAGTCTGTGGGAGATCCATCTAGACTCTATGGATCTAAAAGTTCACTCAAATTTAGTCCTTTCTCAAATTTTTGCTTGTTTACAGGCATTCTCACACTGTACCTTTTAGTGGCCTGCAAGAAACACCTAAGTTCGCACCCTGGTGTTAAGTCCAGTGTGAACCCCTCACAGTCAACCTTTGTTCAACATGCGAGAATATTTGATTCTTGCACTGTAATACACTGCCAGGCTACGAACTTGTTTGTAAATTTTTTTGGATTGGGTCTTGTCATTTTTTGATGCCCAGTTTTGCTTTGAACAGCTGGATTGAACTTTTGGACCCTATATTGATCTGCTTACAGTCTGCTTGACATCCTTTGAGTTTCTTTTAGCCACTTTTGCTTTGTTTGGTTTTGAAGGATTAGTCTCTTGTTTTGAGTGTTTTTCAATTACAAAGCATGCGTTTTCTTTAGAATTGTTTAGGGAAAGATCAGATTTCTTCTGAATAGTTTGCTTTAAAAGATAACTTTTAGTTTGGGTTTCTTTGTTTTAAGAAAGTTCATTATTGCTATTAGTGAAATTTTTGAAACAAAAAGATTTAATTTCTTGCTTTATATTAGATTGGGGGCATCCTTGCATTTGAAGTAGAGAAATTGCATGATTCTTGGCATTTTTTTATCTTAAATTATGGAAAATTTTCCCCCTCATGGCCCGGGGGGGGGGCATGAATCGTGCATTGGTGTTCAATACCTTTTTCTCATTTCTTGAGAATCTTGATATTGATGAGTTTAGTATATTTTGGGACATCGTGCATATGGGAATGATAAATGTTCTCTCCTTCTCGTAGCATATCTTTCATCGAAATGAAAAGATTGCATCTTCATATCTTTGCATAATTTCGAGTCGGTCAAAACACCATATTGTCCACGCCATCTTCCTTTTAAGTAACAACAACCTTAAAAATAAAGCGCTTATAAATATTGATTAGACATTTTTATCTTCTCTGGTAGAAAACCTACATTAGATTAGTCATAGGGATTTGGAATAGGTGTGAAAGATAACTTTCCAAATCTACAAACAAACATAGTATCTTGTGATAGGGAGAGTTAAATCCACTTATTACATTTTGTCCTGGGAAGCCCTTCTAACACAAGGGTCAATCACGAGGTCACATTGCGACTAACAGAGTTACTCAGCCTACTTTGTTGGTCTTGGTGTAGAGGTTGCGTGTATTATGGGGGTCGCTTGAGAGGTATACCCACAATGATGAGTGGAATCCTTTCAAGTTGATTTCGGGCTAGATACCTTGCCTTTGTGTGTGGATCAGACTATCGACTGTTTCCCCAGGAAAAACTGTAGTAATTGGTAACCTTAGTGGCCTATCTTTCTAGGTTCTTTACACGAGGTGACTATGGAGGGGCAAGTCTTCACGGTACCTGGAATCGACGTTGGCCAGACTCACTCAGGCTCCTTGGAGGGTATACCCATGATTATGTGTGGGAGCTTGCACCAGGGTGTAAGTCTGTTAAGCAGGTCGTCAACGTAACTTTTCCACCCGCTCTATCTCAACCCCTTCTTAATTTGTTCCCGCGACGTTGGATTTCATCACCAGCTAGTGAGTTCATTGTGAGAAGGTTTTGTTTTCTTGCTTGCTTACTATATTTTTAGCGTGTGCTGTTTGTTTTCCCTAGTGAAATCTAGATTGGATTTTTTTTTTTAATGGTGTCAGTTCCTGGAATGACCAATGAAGGAACCCCTATTCCAGGGGAACCTTTTGTTTTTCCTTCTTATGGAAAGATTGGTCCTCCTCACATCACTACTTTGAGCCTTCTAGGCCTCACTATTGGATTACCAGTATGGTTGTTTTCCACTCAGGTAATCGCGAATGAAGTTAGTGCTTCAGCCATAAGAAATTCCCCCCAAGAGCATCAAACTCATGTTGATCCTTCACCTACTTAACCAGTAAGGTATTCTTCGCCTTCTTCACTTGCAAAGTCGCCTTTCGTTTCATCTTCTTTGTCGGGTGAAAGTTATGAAGCTAGTAACCCGGTGAATAAGAAGAAGAATAAAATAAATATTATGAAGAAGAAAGATAAGCGAGGGTCAAAACCTCCGACCGTTGTCAAACATGTTGGAAAACAACCAACTACTTTTAATCATGCTGGGAGTGTTGATGATGTCAAGATCACCCAAACAACCCGTAAGCCCAAGTACCCTTGCAGGCTTTGTAAGGGTAGACATCTTCTTAAGGAATGCCCGGGTCTATCCAAGGTTATAGAAGCATGGTCTACACATCCTCGCCAACCTATCTCGTTAACCTCTGAACAACATGTTGATGGCCTCCCATCTACTAGTCATGATACCATTGGGAAGAAGAAAAGTAGAGTCAAGTTTCCGTGCATGTTATGCAAAGGGAGTCATCTCACTCACCTTTGCCCTTGTATGGACAAAGCCTCTAAATTACTGGAAGACATGACTATTTCACAACCTCAACTTCTAGTTTCTTACCGTAAGCTTTCTCTCAACCCTCCAATAGTTGATGGAATGATCACTCTAGTCCGTTCATCGGTCAATCCGATTGATCATGTCGTCAATTTGGTCACGTCCTTAGTTTAACCAATTGACAAAGTGGTTGATCTGATACCTTCCTCCTTCAATCCCAATCTCCCCTCAGAGAGTGAAACTAAAATGATCGATCCAATCCAATCCTCAGTCGATCCCACTCTCCCGTTAGAGAGTGTCACCCAAGTGGTCGATCCTTTTCCATATGTCGACCCCATTCTCTTCTTGGAGAATGAAACTCAAGTGGTCAATCTGATCTCTCTATTGGTTGATCCTACTCTCCCACTAGAGAGTAAACCCGATACTACCCATGTTTTTCTCGTTGATACAGAATCTCCCATGCTGAGGGGTATTCCTCCTTCTCCCGTAGGACCCCCTCCAAGTAATGAGGCCATCCGTTTTGATTGGGGTGTGTTAACTGGACCTCGTCTTCCCTCTCACATTCCTTTCCATATTATAATACAGGTTTGTGGTCGATATGTTCCTCAAACATTGATAGATGAAGGTGCATCCGTTAGTATTTTGTCCTCTATTGCTTGGCGGGATTTCAGTTGTCCTCATCTTGTGCAAGTTACGCAGAATCTGTTAGCTTTTAACAGAAGAACCAATCAACCTTTAGGAACCCTTCCTCAGTTTCCTGTAACTTTGGGAGGGAAAACTGTCTTTATTGACGTCATGGTAGTCCAAGACCCCTTGGATTTTTCTTTACTCCTTAGGCGAGATTATGTCTATGCCATGAAAGCTATTGTGTCTACTCTTTTTCATGTGATATCTTTCCCTCACGATGGACGAGTTGTGACTGTTGATCAACTTTCATTCATTGACCCCGCCTGGATTGCCTCCCTAAATGGTTCTTATATGCAGACAATATCACCCCCACCACAGGTCAATTATGTGGCATTGTCGCCCATGGCTTCAACTTCTGATGACCTAGATCCAGCAGTTTACATGGTGATCTCTTCGATAGGGTTGTTAGAGACTGATCTCTTTACTCCTGTCGTGACCCTCGGCATGGTGTCCTTCCCGAGTGTGTTTCTTCCTTCCAGTGAAGACCTCTTGGAAGCCATGACCAAGTTTTGTCCCCTGACATGGTCTCCTTCCAGAGCATTGTCCTCTTGGAATCCATGATTTAGAAACCACTTTCGAGGATAGTTTTTTCATCTCTGAGGCAACCTCATTAAAAAATGAAACAAAGGTTTTTGAGCATGGTTTTTTGATTTCAAGCTCGTTAAAAAATGAAACCACTTTCGAGGATAGTTTTTGTGTCTCTGAGGCAACCTCGTTAAAAAATGAAATAGAGGTTTTTTAGCATGGTTTTTTGATTTCAAGCTCGTTAAAAAATGAAACCACTTTCGAGGATAGTTTTTGCGTCTCTGAGGCAACCTCGTTAAAAAATGAAACAGAGCTTTTTTTATTTCAAGCTCGTTAAAAAATGAAACCACTTTCGAGGATAGTTTTTGCGTCTTTGAGGCAACCTCATTAAAAAATGAAACAGAGGTTTTTGAGCATGGTTTTATGATTTCAAGAACGTTAAAAAATGAAACCACTTCTGAGGATAGTTTTTCGTCTCTGTGGAAACCTCGTTAAAAAATGAAACAAAGGTTACGAGCATAGTTCTTGTTTCTATGTCAAGCTCGTTGAAAAATGAAATAGTTTTCCCCCTCTCTATTTGAGTCAAGTCCTTCGTCTAGTATTTGAAGCTTCATTTCATTCTCCTTTGAAGTTGGATGAAATGAAGCTTGGGGGTCATTTTCTTACAGCCTCTGGACTTCATGCTGAATTTTGAGCCCCGAGCTTAGTATTTGTTCTTAAGCTGGGGGCTAAGTACCAACCATGCGTTGGGAAGTTGCAAGCATAGTTTTCTGTGGTTCAAGCTTGTGTAAAAATGAAACCACTTACCTCAAGCATAGTTTCCTCTGGTTCAAGCTTGTGTAAAAATGAAACCAGGTTCAATCATAGTTTTGTTTATATTTTAAGCTTGTGTAAAAATTAAAATCTATCCCAAGCACAATTTTGTTTTGTTTTAAAGCTTGCGTAAAAATGAAAACAATCCTGAGCTTAGTCTTTGTTCTTTCTCATGCTCATAAATACATGAGAATAAGTTACTGATCTTAGTCTTTGTTCTTTCTCATGCTTTTAAATACATGAGAATGCAACTGAGTATACTTTTATCACTTTTTCGGACTTGTAAAGGTTATACGAAAAAGGAACCTCCTGGAGTTCCCTTTAAGCTCTTTTCAGACTCTCTAAACATGAAAAGATTTCCGAGCGACCTTGTTCTTTTCACGCTCGTTAAATCATTTTAAGAAAACGTCTGTTGAGCGATAGTTTATCTCTTTTTCGGTCTTATCAGACTAATTTACGAAAAATGAACTAGGAGAGTTCTCTTTAAGTGTTTTTCGGACTCTCAAAACATGAAAAACCCCTGAGTTTTCTTTCTTTGGACTTGTAAAACAAACATCAAAAGGCCAAGCATATGTTATCCTCCTCAAGCTTGCGTAAAAATAAAGAGGTACTCGCCAGAGATGGTGGGGGAAAAATTGGGAAAGAAATGTATCTAAACCTGTATTCTGTGGAAGAGTCACTTTTGAACATGACACCCTTTTACTCGCTTTGTGTCTAGGTTGGAAAATCCACTTTTCTCCTGATCATACTCCTATAAGATTACAAATTGGTCTATGATCCTTGTTCTTGAGTCAGTATTCCCAAGACAGTTGTCGTGTCGTCAATATGTTCAAAGAGAAATTCAACCCAGAAAGCCTTCGATTTCGTCGACCATTTCTGCAGTCTTTAAGCCTTCTATTGCGTCGACCATCCCTGAGTCAGTCCTGAGTCACTTGTTACTCTAATCTACATCAAATCTTGTTACTTGTTTCATGTCATTGATGTGGGATACATTAAGGCCCTCCTATGATGAGTCTTTTCCTGTCAACTTCAACTCATTATCCAGGAATTAGACTTAGAAACTAATTGGTACCTTGGAACTTGCATGCCTCAATGGCAGGTTTCCTCGCTTTCGACAGTGGGTTTTCATTATTGACCCCTGATCGGGAGATTCCATCGAGTGTTCGACCTCAAATCATTGATTCAAATTCATTGGATTGTACTAATGTACCTTGGGAGTCATTGACATTAATGGTGATTTCCCTCGCACTTGTTAACAGTTTCATCAATGACCGGTAATCAAGTGGTTTCTACCATGTTCGACTTCAGCACATGTATTCACATGGTTAGATTCATACTATAGAGTGGCAGAGATGAAGACCCTGGATATTTTCTGATAGATCCATGTTGCGTTGGAGTATATTCAGTGTACTTTTGCATAGATCCACATAGTATGTCTGGTGGCTATGTTCAAATTTGAGTCTTTAACACATAGATCCACGGTATATTTTTGGTGGCTATGTTCAGATTTGGGTCATATCGGCATGGATCCATAGTGTATGTTTCATGGCCATGACATGTCTTACTTGACATGGATATTCGCATGTCGGCATTTATGCTTTGATTCATTTGTATTCTGAGTATGGGAATGCCTACCTCAGTGATGATATATTATTGTACTGTTTTTCCTTGTTTGTTGATAGGTTTCCGACCGACTGTTCCTTGTTCCCTACACACATCGACAAAGTATTTCAGCTATCATTCTGTTCTAACTTCATACTTTGGGGGGTTCTTTGTTACACATTATTTTCGTCATCCCTATGACTGTTAATGATGTAAACCTATCTGTAGTCTTCAGAGGGGTCAGTGGCCTGAGTTCCTGAAGAAGGAATGGAGAAGAACTTTTCCTGAGAAAAGAAGTTGCATTTTCCTTTGTAAAAACCCTGTAAAAAAAGGAATTTCGTAGGCTGCCTATGTATTAGGGTGCGAGAATTCCAAATTCTCGTAGGCTGACCACACTTAGGCTGCGAACTGTTCGCAGGTTGCACTATAGGCAGGGTGCAAGAATGCTTACACGTGGGAAAAACGAGCGTTTTCTCGAATCTTCTAGAAGGATAAACTTCCATGGTGAGGTGGCATCCGAATGGTTTGGATCTTACTCGCTTTCATGATTTAGTGGGATCATCCTAACCTCCTCACCTTATCCTCTTCAACTTATAAAAGGAGAGGAGCTCTCATGGATAAAGTTAGCTTTGGTTGGCTTGGAATTATTAGCTTGGTTGGAGTGGCTTTGAGATTTGCTTTGTCAAGATAGATTGTGAGTAGCTATCAGATCCATGGTCTCAGAATCCTTGGAGCAAGAAGTGTGTGGGGAA
>ML814856.1:128636-163091 GCA_009831015.1 Picea engelmannii | reverse complement strand
CATAAAACAAGCTTCCATGTGCTCCTTGAATGCCATCCTTCAAAATGGGGTCTTGGATTCATACGCAAGAGAGATTTTGAAAGCCATCTCCTTGTTCTGAAAGGATTAACAAGAGTGCTAATCTGCTTTAATTCTCCAAGAAACGAGGCCTTCTATATGATCACCTGTATTTGTCGATGTACCAGAAATCTGCAGCCATCTTTGTATAGATCATTTGCATAGCCTTTAATACAACATCATTGCCACATACTTACACAATAATGATTTTTTCTTTTTGGAGCAGAAAAGTTTCCAAAAGGTTTCTTTTGTGCAATGTAGCTTTTAGGAAGTCGACTCTTTTCCACAGTTCAAAATACAAAGTAGTAAAGCAATGAAGAAATTTGAACTTAGGTGAAGCCCAAAACTGCACCACCTTGAAAATCTCTGATAGTATTGAGTGATTCCTTTGACTTAGCTCTATAATCATACCCACATCTAGGATAACTATTTGAGGTAGCTCACCATTTAAACGTACCAATATGTTACCTGGATGTAGATCTCCGTGAAAAAAGTTATCCACCAGTAACATTTTCAGGACTAGTCTTGTACCCAATTGTGCAAGGCGTGATTTTATGTATGAAGGAGGTTCTTCATTGACATACTTTGCAATGTTGTGTCCCTCCTCAAATGTCTGCCAAAGGCACATACTTCCACCAAGACTTCAGGATGGACAAAGGGATAAATTGCTTCAGGAAGGACTACATTTTTTCACTTTCGAAAATTGTGCTTGAACCTTATCAAATGTGCAGCCTCAAGGGTCAAGTCTACCTGCTTTGTCATGAAAATTGCAAAGTGGTGCATACTCTTGTCAAGTTGCAAATGCTTCAGACTAGGCATCAACGTTGAATCCTTTGCGAAATATTTTATTATTGTGAAATCCCTTTGGATTATTTTGCTTACATGAGGATGGCGCACCTTAACCGCTACTGTGATAGGTTTCCCTTTGTCTGGCTATCGTCATCCAAGACATCAGCTGCATTTATGTCCATTGAAGGAAATACAGAAGGTATGAGCGTCAACAGAAAACAACACAATGCAATAGTGCTACCAATGCTTGCTGATTGTTCATATCTTGTCTCTCGTGTCGCCCAGCTTCATGAACCTCTAATAACTCTCTTTCTTTGTCTTGGTCAAGGCATAAATTTGCAAGCCCGGGTACAAGATGCAACAAACCCAACTTTGAAATATGTGAATAATACTTTCGCACACCTATATCACCATTTTGAAACCAAGCAGAGATATATTTAAATGATGTAAATTGTTGCTCATTGCCTCCCAAACCTAATTGAATACTTTCAATTAATGCTCTGTTTGCAACACACATTTCCTCAATACTCTGCAAAGGTGCATTATTTGGACCCTGGTTTTAAATTTCAGTTGTAGATGTAGTTCGCACATGATTTCTTCCTAAAATAGGAGGAAACTCATCTGAACATGGCATTGGTTCTTGAGCATTAACAACAGTAGGCTGACTAGAATACTTTACATTTCTGTTACCATTTGACTGATTGAAGGATGAATTCACAGGTTACAAGAAAGAAAGAAAGATGAACTAAAAATGTGTCCTGATTCTGCTGCATCAAGAACCCTGATGTTTCCTTGACCACCACGTACAGGTGCAGCCATAGACTTACCAGATCTCTTTCCTTTGTTCTTAGATTTCTGCAAAGCATTTTCTGACATCCCACAAGGCATACAACTGACCAGGATTAGCAGAGGCATTCTGACTACGAATAAGACTTTTCTGCCAATGACTTTACAAGACCTTTTGAGATTCCTACATTATCATTGTCTAGAGCTTGCTCTCTTTTTAGTTTTTGCAGGTGCTTTACATACCGTGTGGCAAACAATGTACAAAGATTCATCAAAGCTTTCCTAACTGTTAGTTCATGCTTGAAAGAAGCAATTATTTTTCGGTAAATCTCCGGAGGAGCTGGCAAACCAGGTATTGCATCCCAACCAACACAATGAAATCGAGCCCCCAAGGATGCTCTGTATCTTGCATAGCTAGTAATCAAAGATCTTTCTAAACTATCAGTCCAGGGAAATCATCTCTTTCACATAGGCTTCAGCCTTGACAGAGCACTAATATGATTAATAACTATGTCTTCATTGCCATCTTCTTCATCATCCTCATATTCTCCCTTCCCATGGATTCCCTCACAATGCGCTTTCTTATATGCATTTTGATATGCACCTTTCCTGAGTTCAACTTCTGCCATGCACCCCAGCACAACCATTTTTGGAGGAACAACTGACTTTGCTCGTCCCTTTTCAACAATGCTTTTTCTGCTTATTCAACAATGACTGAAAGTGATCTACATGCTCGTAGGACAAGCTTATTTTTCTATCTACTCCTACATCTAAACCCACAGTACTAGCTCTTATTAAGTGAAGTCATGATTCCAATGAAGCCATGTCAAGGCATGATTTACTGATAACCTCCTTGATCTGGACGCAAAAAGTAAAGGAATGCCCATAATGTAGAAATGAATTTTAAAAGGATAACAAAAGCATCCTTCTTCAGAAGGAAATATTTTGACATTTATGTTGTTCATAAATTCTAAATAATCAGCGATAGGGTCATTAAAAACGTCAAGGAATACCTCTTTAAGCAGTTGTTCCAACTGAAGATTGACATGCTGCTGCCAATGGCTTCCACCAATCTCCATGTCAACTGTAAACTACTCAGCTTCGATCAAAGAAACATGTATGATGTACTGCTGATCTAATTCTTTTTGCTCTTCTTCATGTCTGCTGCAAATTTCCAGTCTCTGTAAATCTTGAAACTGTAGGCTGCGCTCATGATCCTCTGCATATATGAAACTGTCACTTGTTGTCTTGTCAATTTGCTCTTCACTTTTTAAGTTTTCAAAGGAGGTAATATGATCTTGATGTATTTGTTGTACTGTTTAAAACATCTATACTATGGCCATCATCCTGTAGATCATCAATATCTTGTTCATGACGAGAAGCATCTCCTGCTGTAGCATATTTCACATAACTATCTGATTTCTTATTCAACAATTGAAATTCATGACAACACTGAGGGTAGAGAAGATCAACTGGAAAATGATCTTCACAAAACACATAAAAAGCAGCGTGAAAATCAGCCAAAGAGCTGACACTTGCACTTGGAAGAGACTGACACCAGTCAAGAGCAATCCCCTCTAATGAAAATTTGAAGAGCTTGATTTGAACATCTTCATGTACAATTTCAAGACGGTCAATGAAGTCATGGAAATCCAGCAAATGTTCAGCTGGTACTTCCCACTCTTCACCTCGAAATCTGGGAAGGCTATTTTCCCATTCATCTCTACTAGGCACTGGATTAGGGAAACCAACAATACTTGAGAAATTGCAGAACGCATACCTCTTTGCTAAGATCTGATTCATTTATATACCAGTGGAGTTGCCACTGAATTCGTCCTTCATGGAGTCGCCAGATATATAATTACAACCGAAATAATGTCCAGGCTTTGTCTATCATCAAAGCTGAATCTATGCCGTCTCCCAAGGAAGCTGAGCTTCAATATCCTCTCCCCGGCAACGACGCCAATTTGTTATCACTAAGGAAACTCTCCTAGGCTGTAAGTCGGAGATGCCTGGCAACTAACTCTTTTTGGGAAATATTTTCTTAATAATGATGTGGTTTTTTGGATCAAGATGAATATCTAGGGACTGGACTGTGTGTTCAAGACTGTCTAGAAATATAAAATCTCACAAGGCCTTCTAGTAATGCAGCCAGTCAAGGTTTTATTAAATGGAAGAGAAAATAACTATTGAACCAGATTATACTCATATAAAACAAGCACAATGGGTTTAATAACTAAGGAAATAACTTATGATTCTCAACTTAATCAATCAATTAGTGAGATGACAGTCACATGCAGATTGAATAAGCATCAATAAAGAACATTCACTCATAAGATATCAGAGAACAGAAAAGAAAAGTCTAACAACACAACTAAAGGAAGCTTGCAATTTTTCATATAATAAGAATCGGTCTCTCTTATAGTAGCATGATGTAGAACTCAAAATCGAACCCCTCGTTCATCTTCTATCCTAAACTTTATAGCATTACAAAGTAGTTCTAAGATCCTGAAAACAAGGATCAAATATACTGAAAATAGTAACTCAAAATTCAGTTGCAAAAGAAGTGGGATGCTTCCCCAAAATGAGGCCAATCCCAGATTTCTCTCTGTTAATGGTTGGTGTAGTGTAGAACAGCCTCCCAAGGCTAAATGATAACTTTCAAATAGAGACCAAGTCGAATTTGTTGATGTGGCAAGGTGTCCTAATTTTATGTCTTAATTAAAGATGTCTATAAACCTTTGAAGCATCTCCTTTCTCCACCATTTGTCAAAAATAACTGTTGTGCTAGACTTGATAATTCATTAGACATTCATTCGAAAAGATCTCGAATCTTTTCATCTCAAAAATCCTTGATCTGTGTAAAAAATCATCCATTCTGGACACACAGGCTTTCGGTGGTTAACTTGGAAAGCTTCTGGGTGGGTTAACTACCGAAATCACCGCTTTTAGTGGTTAATGAACAGTTGTCATGTTCGCCTAAACCACCGAAAGTCAGAATTTCCAGAAAAAATGCTTTGGGAAAAATCAATTTTCTCAGCTGTGGAACGTCCGTTTTGCACGTTCAAATAGTCGATTTTTAACTACAGATCATAAGATTTCCAATGGTGCAATCAGATTTGGATTTGGAGCTAGGGAATCTAGTAAAATGTTCCCTACAATATTAGGCATAATTCTTGCAAAAACTTCCAGTGCATTTTTTGGTCGCTAACAGAATCCACAAACAAAGTTCTGGAAGCCATCTTGACCAAGACTATTTAGTTACATCACTGAGATTGGGTTGATAGGCTCCCAAAGGCTTTGTGGGAATACCAGACTACCTGGAGGAATACCACTGGGCATACCCCTTATGAGCTAGTGTACGAGAAACAAGTACTTTTACCAACAGAATTCCAAGTAAGGACCTTTCGTATTTCCGTAGAATTAGTATTGAACCTGGATGAGGCTCAGAAGCAACGCGCCCTATAGTTGAATGAGTTGGATGAACTTAGGCAAGATGCCATCCAACGGACAATATTAGTCCAAAACCAGAGGAGAGAGTGGCATGACAAGTTTATTAAGAAGAAGCACTTCCAACCTGGTGATTGGGCTCTATTATTTGATTCACTATTCAAAACCTTCAAAGGAAAACTTACCACCCATTGGTTGGGCCCTTATGAGGTAGACACTGTATATGACAATGGAGCTGTAAAAATTAAAACAATTGACGCTGGACAAGTCTCCTTTGTGGTAAATGGACACCGACTTAAATTTTATCATAAGCCCATTTCCAGAGAAGATTTTCTATAGGTCATGACAGCCGACAAGACATTGACCTTAGTAGATGGGGAAGCCCCCCCTTGTTCTTGAATTTTTTTTTAAATATTTCCTACTGTATATATGTAAATAGTTTTTGTTAATAAGGCAATTCTCAGAGGTTTTTGTAAGTATTTATTTCACCAGGAGTACACAGTTTCAAGATATTTCTTCAAAACATTGTTATACTTGAATTTTGTGTTTGCTAAAGCATCAAATGAATATTGACTTACTATAATTAACCATGTTTTTGCAAAAATTATCATTTTTTAAGTCATTCTAAAGTAGTTGCTCTTGAAACTCTTCACCACTGTATAATGAAGTGATACCATAACTATCAAGCCTAGAGGTCTCTCGTGTAGTTTTTCCAAGAAACCAGAGTAATTAAGTCAAGTGTCTTTATCAAAGAGTAATAGGGAGGTCTCATTAGCAGTTTGTCATGGAAACATCATAATAATTACAAAATAAGAAAGTGAGTTGAGCCTAGAGATACCTTTCTGTTCTTTCTCGATGGTACCATCCACTACACATTAAATAACTTGATTATATCATATCTTTAGATAGGCCACTTCCACATAAGTACCCCTTACATCGAGACAACCACTAACAATATAGCAGAAAGTCATCCTATAACATAAATACCATCCCAATTAAAAATAAAAAAAATAAAGAAAAGTTGTTTTAGAGTTGTTCCCCCATCTTCTTGCATAAGCAATCTTATACTAAAATCTTAAAGGATGGAGGGCCAGTCTCTTAGGGTTTAAGAGGCTAACCCACCAAGATATTGAACAGGTCTGCTGGCAGTGGGTACCAGCCTGTGGTATGACTAGGTAAACCTGCCAAAGTATTGAATAGGCTTGCTGGCAACGGGGCATTCTACTTAGCGAGGATGATGATCTGACAAAAATAAATAATAAATAATAAATCTAAAATTGTCCTGATGTACGACGTTACTTGCATACAAAGATGACATGGAGTATGTGTGGCTAAGATAAGGTTAATGAATCTAATCAATTTTCAATTGGGAAATGATTCTAAGACTATCTTGAAACTATCTTGCCTACCTCTTCTTATCTATATATAGGATCTCTTATCCTATAGGTGGGGCCATCTCCTAACTGTCTCGTCGGTCCAATATGTGAAATTTCATCTTTACACTTGACATACTATAAATCTTCGGCTATTGGGGGATACCGACTAGTTTCCTATACTTTTGATTGTGAGGTGTCACAATACTTAAGTGTGGGGGAGGGGTTCATGAGCTGACAAATGATTATTGCCTAGAGAAAAGAGTCTTTGCAAGATTTTATTATTATTACTATAATACAGGTTATTACATTGATAGTCATGTTATTTTTAAAATGCTTTACTCTTGTGTGCTATACATTACTAAACTCATGCTTAACAAACCACTCTTTATCAGTTTATCGTTCATTATAACCCGTTCATTATAGGTTTTGACATTTTCTATAACCTGTTCATTATAGGTTTTGAAACTATATGTCGTATACAAGAAGAATGAGTAAGCATGGGGCACTCTGCCTTTGCTCATTAACCACTATGGCTGTAAAAAACACTTCAAAATTGCAGGCTATCCTTTATAAGAGGAGAAAATGCAATTAATACAGGGGTACTAGATGAAGTACCGGATGAGATTCCAGATGAGGTGCTAGATGAATTACCGTTTGAAGTGTCATTTGAAGTGCAATTGCATTGCATACCAGTAACTTCCCTAGATTCCAGGTAACCGGAATTCAATTATATTCAATTACATTGGTTGCAAGCATTGATTAAAAGATGCCTAATATGGTTATGATCAAATGTCCAAGTAAAAAGACTTGGACATTTATCTAAGTACGCACCACTCCATTTCTCCCAAGCTTTCCATCAAATTCGAATCTCCCGCACATGGAAAATCACGCGCACATGTGGGAAACATACTCCACCATAAGAGCATACAAAATCAGGCTGGGCACTCTATTGTTTCATTTTCCCTTTCCATTTTCTCTTCCCTACGTTAAGGAATCACGCCCAACCTCTGCCGAATTCTCCCTTTGTTCTAATCACACTCAGACTGTGTTAAACCTGTGCCATTTCTTGGCCTGTTTTCACCCTTGCTTCGTAAAATTCGCCCTCTGTTCCAATTGCACTCAGACCGTGCCCAATTTGTGTCTCTGTGTGGCTCGATTTTACCCTTTCTTATTGAATTCAAACTCTGTCACAATGCCCAAGTGATACGAACCATCCTCCTATGCAAACTTGTTTTCCATTCCAGAATTCGCATAGTGCAGGGAAGTGTTCTTGCGTGCTGGCTGGGGGTCATTTCTGTCGAGTTTGTAAGGCCATGATGACGGTCTTTCTATGCAATTTGTAGTTGGTTTTGATGGCAAGATAACACATGTAGGGTCTTTCAATTTTGAGTCACATAAGAGTCAATTGTTGCTGCGACAAAATTCCAAGAATGGGAGATAGGTGGTTCAAGAATCATCAATTGTCGTGCTCAAGTTACAACAGGGTGTTTAAGCATGAATTCAAGAGAATTTCAGGAGAGAAAGGGTATGCTAAGGAGTGGATAAATCCAGAATTGGTCAATCCCCTCATCGTTATCACAAGTTTAATTACATGTGAAGGTAGATGCTCCACCTTCAAAGCTTGTCACTTTAGATTGCTGGCTCATTTTTTGTTCAATAAAAATTTGAACTTTCCCTTTTATTTTCTCAAAAGCTTGGAGAAAATGTCCTCTCGAGTGAGGAAAAATGTGACCAACCCCCACAATAGTCTCTTCCACAACGGTTTGATCAAACTCCTCATTCTTACCGAACTAGAGAAGGAGGGGAAAATTTGGGATGCCTTTATCTACCAATTTTCAAATCCTCACTTGATAGTTAAGACCAGAAAAAATCCACTTAGCCTAAAAACTATCTCTCCATCCAAGCCTCACTCTCCAAAAAATCCAAACTCCCTTGCACAAACTCCCTCTTTACCGAAACAATACCAAAAGCTTGTTGATATTCCTACTTCTTCATCGAGGAAAAAGACCAAGAACAAAGACCAAAAGAATCCTATTGTTGACCCTCCAATGCCTTCATTTTCTCTTGATCCTACACCTAAGAAGCCCCAAGAAGTAATTCAAAAATACTTTCCCATCATTCCCACAAACAAGAGAGGAGCCAACCGATTTGGTAAGGGACCCTTTCAGAAGAGTACCTGGAACATAAGAACCAAGCCTTATGCAAAGCCTCCACCTACTTTAGATCTGATCCAAGTGTCCTTTGACCTTGAGAGCCCTCATAAGAAACTTAGGGAATTCTCTGCGGATGGATTAGAGCCACTAAGGAAAAAAAATCAGAACCTACCTCACCTTTCTGATCTCCCATCACACCTACTTCACCCATGCCCACTCTTGATCCTAAAATTGATAAATTGTCCCCATCTCTCAAAGAGCCTAAGCCTTCCTCGAAGATCACTGATTCTTCCCCAACTATAGAGGAGCTACAAAGGGAAAATCATCATCTTCTCCAACAATTGGAAGAGAGGAAGACAATGGATGCACACTTTCATCATGAAAATACAGTCCTTCAGGAAAAAGTTAACTCCCTTCAATGGTTGGTCGATGGGATGACCCAATCTAACCATAGCTTAAGAGCACAATTAAAGCAACACAAGAGGCACAAGGCTAAGCCTACATGATAAGAAGGAGAGGCTTCTAAAGCCGATCCTCCTCAGCAAGCCTAAGTTCTAAGGGTGACTTATTTTTGTTTGCAGTGGGACCTGCAAAATCGTAAGTGTGGGGTTATGTTGGGCCTGATATATGATCATCTTCATGACATTATTATACACTTTTTTCCATATGTACATATGCATTTTTATCTTTCAAAGGATCTTTTTGAAGAATTTTATGATAAAATGATATAATCGGCATGAGGTACGTATAATTCGTGTTGTGTGATTCAATCAAGTTTAATTTATCATATTTTATGGTTTCCAAGAGTTAATTCATGTTTTTATGCTATTACAGGGCAAAACGCACCATGTTTCTTGGTCTGACACTTGATTTGGCACTCGTTCTGGCACCCAGTATTGCACAAAAACATAAGGCAAGTTGGCAGTTATGGTATTGGCGACCAATGGTGGATAAAACGGGCACATGGGTTTTGTTTGTCATCACCCCCTCCAGCTACTAAGCTCAAGACAAATCGATTTCAGTTGTCCAAAGAGGGAAATTATTGGTTTCCTCCGTTTTGTTAGTTATGGATGCATTTATTGTAAATTGTCGAATTTAGGGGTGGTTCTACCCTCCTATGGTCAAACACCTGGGTTGTAAACCTATAAATACTACTAGGATGATCATTAAATTGTTAAGCAAGTAGAATAGCCATCATATTGGAAATAAACTCATTGTACTCTGTTTTTCATTTTTCACATTGCCACAATAGTGCCAGAATTGTGTTTTTGACTTTCATGGTGAATTCAGCCTGCAGAAGTTCGTGGTGTGCTTGTAGAGGGTAGCCATGAATTGCTGGGGGTGCCTCTAGCAGTCTGGTGATGATCAATGTGTTGTTTATACATTTCATAATTTCAATTGTCTTTTATTTCCTGTACATGCATGTTTTATGTTTTAATTAGCTAGCTATGATTTAATTGTTTCATTGTTCTTTTGCAGGTTAGTGTGATGAGTTATGTTAGCATGAATTAGTTTTGTAGGCTAGGGATAGACTTGCAAGTCTTTACACTAACCCCATATGCATCTAGATATCATATTACACTTTTATTTATGATCTTACAATCAAGTTTAAAACATAGTTGTTTTTAGAATAAAACAGAGCTCTATTTGGGTTTCATTTGATAGGGATCTTTGATGGAAGGATAGATTTAATTTCTTAATCATAGTTTGCTTGTCTTAGTTTTAGATAGAATTCATTTGTTTAGTTGTTGGTTAATTTTCAATTGCGATGACTTCAATTGTGCAATAAAGTAAGGAAGCACCAGAATACAAAATGCCTTCGTTATTGGATCATACCAGAGAAATACATTCCACGAGACAAGTAAGTAGAATCAAAGGATTTTTTCAATCATGTATAAAGGTATTAAATGATCCATCATCTGTGAAAATATTTCAAAACATACTAGAAAAATGTAGCATTGAGACGGAAGAAAAACTAGAACCAAAAACAATCAATCACCTACACGCAAGAAGAAGAACAAGTAGGGAGTTTAGACTGAATGCCAACATTGGAGATTTCAATATGGGAGAAATCATACTGGATCTAGGATCTGAAGTTAATGTATTACCAAAGAAGACATGACAATGCATGGGAGAGACCACATTAGGCTATTCACATGTTCAATTGAAACTAGAAAACCAACACATAGTCCTACCAATAGGTAGACTTAAAGGAGTGACAATAGACCTAGATGGAGTGCGCACTAAAGAAGATTTTGAAGTGATTGAAATAGTGGATGGCACAACACCTTACCTAGCGTTGCTTGGTCTAGATTGGTCGTTTGAAAACCAGGCCATAATCAACTTAAAGACTAGGAAAATGACATTTGAGTCTGGAGAATACAGGGTCATCGCACCATTAGATCCATCGGAAGGGGAGAGGTTTGTAGAACCTACTTTCCTAGACTTAGAGGAAATCGACCAGTTGTACAGAACAACTGCGCGTGATGAGGATTATGTAAACCCAACTGTAAATGGGATACTCAGTTGGTGGAGCATTGCCTCATGTACAACAGACTCAGATACTGGTTTACAGAACTGGCAACAAAGGCTACACGAAGTATCCACGAGAAGATGTGCAAGAATAGACCATGCAGTAAGATGGGTAGGCACAGAAATCAGAGAACCACCCAGTTTTCACAGAATCAATGATTTGGAAACATTCTTAGCATAGTATGAAGAAAAAGTATTGGATAACCAGAGACTGTTAGCACTTGATCTAGCACTCAAGGCCACACCTGCAAGATGGTGGGGCGAACACAAAGATATAATCACAGATTGGTACCAATGTAAGTGGTTACTGCGCATAAGGTTCGACGTAGAAGAGAAAAACAAAAAATAGTAGAAGTATGATGGACAATGGGCACCAGTGGAACACTTGGAGAAGTGTAGAATGTTGTGGAAAATGACACCCCTAGAGGAATGGCATCGTCATTTTATAAACACTCTAAAGGGAATAGCAGCGAATTGGTATACAGACCAAGAATTGTGCAAAGGAACTACGACATGGACAACATTGCAACATAACTTCACAGTCAATTTCTCATTCGAGAATGAGAACCCCAACATAGATACAACTCTCAAATAGATAAGAGGAGTGATATTCATCAAAGAGACATAAATAGAACTTATCACAGAAGAACAACAGTGGAACAGACAAACATTCAAGGAAATGTTGTCGTGTTACCACGTGCAAGAGGAAGCACTAGACAAAGAGGATCTGCACGATATCCAAATCAAAGAAGAAGAAGGTGAAAGAGAAGTGGAGGGACCAGCTATAGAATCATAAGTTATTTACGCACTGATCAAGGTAAAGAAAGTCAACATTGGGACATACGAGCATCCCAAAATGGCCAGCATTGGAGATTACTAGGTTGAGAAAACAGTCGAAAGAATAAAAGAGTTATACCACAAATACAACGACTTGTTTCCCACAACATTTACAGAGATGAAGGGTATAGCCATAGATTTAAGAGAAATGAAGATACCACTCAGACCTAAAGCGAGATTGATAAGACAATGACCATATAGGTTGAACCCAATATATAAGAAGAAAGTCAAAGCTGAGATCAACAGGATGCTTGAAGTTGGAATCATCAAACCAGTCAAAGAATCAGAATTGATAAGCCCGACAGTAGTACAGGACAAGGAACAAGGAGGGATAGGGATATGTGTCGACTTGAGGAAGTTGAAAAATGCATGCCTACATGACCCATTCCCTACATTGTTCATGGACAAAGTGTTAGAAAACGTAGGCGGACATGAAGCCTACTCATTCATTGATGGATTCTCAGGCTACCATCAGATAAAGATAGCACAAGAAGACAGATACAAGACCACGTTTGTGATAGAATGGGGATTTGATCAGTACACAGTCATGCCTTTTGGACTGAAAAATGCACCAACAATCTTTTCTAGAGTAGTCATTGTTGTGTTTAAGGAATTCATCCACCAGTTTCTCGAAGTATACCTGGATGATTGGAAAGTCTACATTTTGTTGAAAGACCATGTAGAAGTCTTACGACTAATGTTGGAAAGATGCAGACAGTGTCAGATATCACTGAACATAAAGAAATGCATGTTTGGAACACCGTTTGGGATACTATTGGGCCATATAGTATGCAAACAAGGTTTACTCGTAGATCTCACAAAGATCACAGTAATTGTTAACTGACCACCACCAAAAATAGTCGGTCATCTAAGAACAACGTTGGGATACACAGGATACTATATGAATTTTATCAAAGGGTACGCACAGATTATTGTAGTAATGGAAAAGCTGCTAAGAAATCACACAAAGTTTCAGTGGAACGACAAGTGCCAACATGGTCTAGATACCCTGAAGGAAAAGATGGTCATCATGTCAATATTAGTACTTCCAAATTAGGAGAAGACATTCCACGTGCATGTAGATGTATCATCCATAGCACTTGAAGCTATCTTGTCACAGCCGGGAGTGGGGAACTTGGATCACCCGATAGAATTTGTGAGCAGGAAGCTCTCATACTCAGAACATAACTATAACACAATAGAAAGAGAAGGCCTAGCTATGGTCTATGCACTGCAAAAGTTTAGACATTACTTATTGGGGAAACACTTCAAGATGTTCACAGATCACTCAACCCTGAAATATCTAGTCAACAAGCCAGTGTTGGGGGGGAGAATCTGTTGATGGTTACTCTTATTTCAAGAATTTGACTTTGAATTAATCATCAAACCTGGAAAATTGAACGCAGGACCTCACCACCTATCAAGGGTCACAAATGGAGAAGAACCTACTATTGTGAGGGAAATCTCCTTACGGACTAGCAAATAGGGTTATACTTTGCATGCAGTTATGACCGAGAGAAAATCTACTTTCTACCTTCATCTCCAGACTTAAATCCAATTTCTTTCAGTAAATACATGGCCAGATCAACCTACCTTGTTCCAGGCATTCGATGTCGATCCTCTTGCACACTTGATCACTTGCTCATAGTTCTCCTTCCAAAGTTGACCTGCATACAAGACAAGCAACAACTACACATGCATCTTACCTATAGACTAACGGGTTAGAGATTCAAATATGTACTTAACAAACTATGAATAACTCATGAATTGGGACGGGAAAATCATTTTCTTTATTACTTTGAATGAGTCAACTTACAAAAAGTCGAGACCGACCACCGCTCCGTGAACCTGATCCTGGGCTCCTCTTCAAATTTCCTCCAACTTCTTTGCTTTGTATCTCTTCTGGCACAAGGATGGCTAAAGGGTTGGGACAATGGGAATATGCAAATGGGTAGAGTTTCTTTGCTATATTTTTTATTTTTCAAATGGGACCCCTAGCCCTTCTTTTATAGGCTAGAAGAAGCTAGGTATTTGGATGAACCCTTGGCCATGCATGGCCGGGAGTTTTAGTTAACTCACTCAGAGATATGTGTTCCATCGACAACTTTCCTTTTTTCGTGCTTTTGTCAGTCCACGTGGGTTGTTTTAGGTCAGCTAGTGTGTACACGCATGCAATAATGCAGTAGGGCACGTGGGCCCTTATAAAAGAGGTTTTTTTTAAAGAGTTGTTCAATAGTTCTTTGGAAAAGAAGGGATCTGAGATGGCCTGATGCTAGGTAAGAATGTATGGTGCAATTTAGGGTTATAACAGATGCCCCCTAATGTGTGAGGTCAGAAGAGAATCTAATGGCTAGAATACATTACCAATCTTTACTGATGTGTCAAACGATTGAGCCCAAGGAACAGGAACTGGGAGGTGTCGTCTGCAAAATAACAAATGTCTCACCGAGGCGGGCATACCCATGCTCGGGATAAAATAGAATCATGGATACCAATCAAATACATTGTAGATCCATGTCATATAACTATATAAAGAGTAGTCGCGAACAATACATAGCGGAGCTACATCTCGAAATAAAAAGGATATACATATAGAGTATCCATATTCTAGAAGCTGATACAGCCTAATGGCTGGAGATGAGGTCTTCAGAGCTCAAGCAACTACTTCAAAATCTTCAAAACTCGGGTAGGAGTGTAATATGAGTGTACGACTGCACTACCCAGAGGTCTTCGACGACTCGTCGGTCATGGAATTGATGATCAGACTGAAGGCTTCATTGATTTCGAACAAGGACTTGATTGGACATTCAGGATGGTCAGGTATGAGGGCAAGAGACAAATTGCAGAGGGGCCGACTCAGGCTTGGTGAAAAAATTCCCTTGGACAATAGCACGACAAATGATGAGACTCAGGCAACATGGCATTAATCATAAGTCTACGAAGCAGGAGGCAACACAAACTCTCCATATGTTTAGAAGGATAACCAAACGGTGGAGGACACAACTCTATATAGAAAGAACAACTTCCTAAGGTTGTACTACATCCCATAGTGTGATTGAAAAACGAACGGATGTGCTTTATCCAAGGGCGACTCATTATGCTGCTAATAAAGAAAATACTTTTCCCTTCCTCTTTTTGGGGTATATTTGATTATTTTTTTTTTGTCTTTTTCAATAATTTTGGGAAAAAGAATAAAGGAATGTTACGTTACTATGGAGGAATGAGTTATTGCAAACATACAAGTTCAAGGCACAAGGAAAAGACTGATGTTCTAGTATAATGATACTCGGGAAAAATCCTCCGGGGGCCAAGGGTGTTAAAACGCAGAAGCAAACTATTACAAGGCTGGCGTATAAGATATGCAAACGCGGTTAACAAAACACACAATGGTAACATCCTTCGATGTAAGTTTAACGAGCCTAGGGAAGGTAAGCTCAATGGTTTTTCATATTTAGAGAGTCTGAAAAAACATAAAAGGAGACTCCATTGGGGTACCTTTTTCGAAGATAGTCTAGTCGGTTCGAAAAAGGGGTAAACTAACACCGACAAGACGTCTATTCAAAACCATTTTAACGAGTGTGACAAGGACAAGATCACTTGGCCATTTTTTCATTTTTAAGGAGTCTGAAAAAAGCTTAACTATGGACTCTGTCAAGAATGTTCTTCTAGACCAGTTTAACGAGTGTGAAATAATAAGGTCACTCGACGATCTTTTCAATTTTAGGGAGTTTGAAAAGAGCTTAACTATGGACTTCGTGGAGGTTCCTTCTTCGTAAGTTTAGTCCCTCAGGCCCGAAAAAGGGATAAAATTATACCTGAGAGTACTCTTATATAGAGCCAAAGTTCCATAGAGTATACCTTTGTTCGTACAATTGACCGTTCGGACCAAAAAAGGGGTAAACTACCGTCGGACAGACGTGACTTCAAATTTCAGTTTAATGAGCGTGAAAGGCCACAAGATCGCTTGACAATCTTTTCATGTTTAGAGGGTCTGAAAAGGGCTTAAAAGAAGACCCGTTATTTTTTGGGAGTCCTGAGGGTGAGGTCAAGAGCAAAGAAGAATCATGCAAATGAGGCTCAAGCTCGTATTCAGGAAAAACTACAAGGACTCCTGAGCCTACAATGTTTTAGAGACAACATGAATACCATAATGCAACCAGGATATACCTAGGGCATCCATGTTCCAGTAAGCTCTACCACCAAGTTGTGACACTTCTAAAGCAAAAATGATGGTTCTGTGTCACAACCTGATGGGATCAATCCTATGGAAAAGGAAAAAGACAACGAGATACACAAATCAGGGTAGAAACCTAACCTATATGTTCAAGTTGAGCGTCAGAAAATATTTCCACGGACCGTCGAAAAATACTCAAAACTCAAAAAAATTGTCCCAATACCCGATCAAATCCCTCCTATATAACTCCTGAATCACTCTAAATGGTTTTTGGTATAAAGAAAATGATAATGGAGGCCTAAAAGGTGACAAAAAGAAGCCAAAAAGTCTATAAATAGAAGCTGGCAGCTCATTATCACCATTGCTGATTTGGAAATTGACTCTGGATCCAAAAGACCCCCTTTGATTAAAGTGATGATTCCGGGAGCTACAGTGGACGAAATGAACTTCTGTCTGGACCAAGTAAGTACAAACTCCCTTATCTTGCATTTTATGTCTTTATTTATGTATTGGGTTTCATTTTTTAGGGGGGCGTCGACCTTTAAAAATTCAGCCCTAGGTCCACATGGGATGTCTCGGGATAGGCCGCGTGTACATTCGGGCAAAGTAAACTCTGCACGCGTGTACACACGACTATCACCATTACAGCACACGTGGCCCCCCTTATTGAATTAAAAAGACTTCAAAAGCAAGGGTTAACCTTCCTGAACTTTTTTTTTTTGCAGGATGTATGTTCATTGGAGAGAAAGAGAGCACGAAGAGGTGAATGAGTTGGTCGGGGAAGACCCCAATGCTGTGGCTACATTGATGCAATGTGGGTTACTCAAGTTTTTTCTATGTCCTTTCATGTGGGCACAACATAGGCTACTGAATGCCTTGGTTGACTACTGGCATCCGGATGTAGAGGAATTCATGTTAGAGGGGTAGTCACTGGTGCTCACGGTCGAGGACATTTACTTTTTGACTGGCCTCTTTAGGAGAGGGGAACCAATCAATTTCCAGACTTTTCCTGCGAGGCCGCATAACATAGCGGAATTGATAGGTCTATACTGTGCAGCTGATACAGACCGCATGAGCACGCAGGTTCCTATAAGCAAGATCACTAACCTATCGCTACAGACAATAGTATTGCTTATTGGGTGAATTATTGGTTCTGCGGCTCTACATCAGGCATCCTGCGCACAGATGAATTGTGCAGTCTAGTGCTTAAATGCACAATTTTTTTATTGGAGTACTACTTTGATTGAGTGTATGAAGAGGCAATCGACAGATTGTCGTTTGCAGACACATAGGAACTTTAGGTTTGGGACCATTCTGTGTTCATTCTTTTTTGAGAGAGTTTTGAGTTTTAGTCCTCGAGTAGTGGTACGAGGACATCAGGCCTCTCTTCCTGCTGTGTGTAGATGGGTGGTACTACTTCCATGACAGGGTGGTGGAAGGACCAATGAGTCCTTCGATGATGACTTTTTTGCATGGCTGTCACGACAGATCCCAGTTATAGAGGACTACCCCTATGATGGGATTGATTTTTCGAGAGACCCAGAGATACTAGTACCTCTTGGTGAGGAGTGAGGGGAGATCAATAAGTATACACCTTTGTAGTTTTTTTGTTGTATATGTAATTTTTATGTTTTTTGTTATATACATCATTTTTTTGTTATTCCAGAGTATTTGACGGATATGTGTTCACTGTGTGTAGATGTGGGACCAATGCAACCCCCTGACTATGCGAGGAATAGGCATCATCCTCGGCTAGGGGCCTCACTTGCCGCCGCAGGGGGACCAACAGTAGCAGGAGATCTTCCAGCCAAGGAGGTTGAGAGGGTATTGAGACGGGTTGAGCGTAACTTTACTGCGCTCACTCGCACGGTCCCGATGGAAGAGATTGAGGACCTGCCACCATCTATGCAGCCTCATGTAGTGGGGGAACCATGGACGTGGGTCCAGTTGTTTAAGCATTTAGCCAATGCTGTGGACCAGTATAACAAGGCCCACAGGCCTTGACTTTAGCTAGACATTTTGACGTGCCACGAGCACTACTTGTATATATTTTTTGAGGGCATAAGCCCTGTGAATTTTTTATCGGTCCTATTTTTGAGGCACTTGTGTCCATCTATGTACTCTGGTTACTTTATGATATTATATATGGTTTTTTGGTCTTTTGTGTCTTATGGATCATGTGTGCAAAAATGTATTTACATGCTTATGTTAATGTTCTTTCATATGTGTGCAAGATGCCAATCTAAAATTTGATTAGCTAGAGTATTTGTAACTTGGTTTAATCTCCTAGGAACATGAAAATATGTAATATAATCAAAGTTTCGTTCTAAGAGATGTACCCTAAGGAATCATCGGTGTAAAGTTGGATCATGAACCCGATACACTCTGTTTAACTAAGACACAACCAGTTGAGCATCGAGATAGACCCGAAGATGAGAGATACCCCATGAAAAAGCATCATGAAGCAAATCAATAATTGTGCTATACTCGGCAACATTATTTGTGGTGTCACCTAAGCATGTCCCTCCGAAAGATAATAATTGGCCTTGAGGTGTAAAGATTACCCAAGCCGTGGAGGCAAGCCTCTGAGTGTGCCTACTCGCACCGTCTGCATACCCAATGAACACCTCAAAATCACTTGACATCTGCCACAGTGACGAAAGATAATATCAACGACACGTCCATAACACTAAAAGAAACTAAAAAGTAATAGTACAAAGACTATACATATGTTACAAAAAGTTACCCACAGTGAACTTCCTATGAGTAATACTTCTTGAGGTAGAGCCCATTTCTAGGCTCTACTAAAGCATTCCCTTCAAAATCAATCAGATGATAAGTGCCCTTTTTTAAAACCTCTTTTATGATGAAAGGTCCAAACCACATGGGTTTGAATTTTCCTACCCCCAGGGGGTCCTTATCTTGGTCATACACCAGGACAAGGTCGCCTTCAGAGAAAATCCAAGGATGAACGGACCTATCATACTGATACTTGACCTTATGTTTGCGAGCCTCGTTGGCCAGGGCCACATCATGACGCTGCTCAAGGTATACTAACCGTTATTCAAGTGGAGAAGTGTCTGGCAATAATTGTACTGCCAACTTTAAAGACGGGATATGACATTCGATGGGAAAGACTGCCTCCAGCCCATAAACTAGTTTAAAAGGTGAAAAACTGGTTGCAGTCTTAACAGATGTTCGGTAAGCCCATAATGCCGAGTATAACATCAAATGCCAATTTGACTTAGCTGAGTTGATAGTTCGTTGTAGAATAGTCTTAAGAGTTTTGTTTATAGCTTCCACCTGCCCATTTGCTTGGGGGTAGTAGGGTGATGAATGTTCTTTCCATAACCCAATATTTGATGTTAACTCAGTCATCATTTTTTTTCTGAAAGTGACTGCCATGGTCGGTGACAATCTCCCTTGGGACGCCGAACCTTGCTATTATCTGATTGAATAAAAAGAGAGTTGTAGTCTCTCCATCATATTTAAACATTGGCATAGCTTCGACCCACTTTGTGAAGTAGTCTATAGCTAGGATGATATAGTGGTGCCCCCTTGCTGAAGGAGGGTTGCAAGTAGTGTAATCAATCCCCCACTTGGTGAAAGGACCAACTGTGATGACAGGAAATATGGGAGTGGGATGTGCCCTCATCTTACGAGAGAAGATTTGGCACGGATGGCACTTCTTGACCGATTCGATACAATCTTTGATAAGTGTCGGCCAGAAGTAACGTGCTCGTAGAATCTTTTGGGTTGTTTCCAACCCAGACAAATGACCACCACAAGCTCTGGTATGGAAATTGTTAAGCATGATAACTGCTTCCTCATGAGTGATCCATTGGCGTAGGATGCAGTCTACACCTCTCCGATACAATGTATCATCGATTATGAGATAATTCTTATCATGATGGCGTATGCGTCGACGCTCATCACAAGAAGTAGTGGTGGGGCACTTCAAAGTCTGGAGATAGATAAGTATATCTCCATACCAGGGATCCGAAGATGTGATCAAAAACATATCTCCCCAGATAGGCGATTCTTCAATCACAACGTCGCCTGACTCAAACGAAAGTTTCGAAATAAGTTCTGCGAATACCAGTGACTTTTTGGACTTGGGTGAAATGAAGTCTAAGTCAAACTCTTGGAGGATGACTATCCATATACTGATTTTTCTGCCTATTACCCGTCGTGTCAACATGTACTAGAATGGATTCATGACAGTAATGACGGTGGTCTTGCAAAATAGAACATAATGACAGAATCGTTGAATAGCATGAACTGCTGCCAACACGAGTTTTTCAATGTGAGAATAATTGAGTTCCAATCCTACGAGGCCTTGGCTCAAGTAATAGATCACGTATTCTGAGAACAAGTCATCTTCCTGAACTAAAACCATGCCAATGGTTGATTCTGCTATAGCCAGATATAATAAGAAATATTTGTTATAGTTAGGTGGCCGAAGCAGAGGGGCAGTTGTGAGGGCATGTTTTAATGCGCCGAAAGAGTGTTGAGCAACATCATCCTAGTAAAAGGGAACGTAATTCTTTAGTAAGTGCATAAAGCTTTCGGTGATCTCGGCATAGTTGGCGATGAAGCGTCGTAAAAATTTTGCCTTGCCTTGTAGACTCTGAAGTTGAAGGATTGTGCATGGGGGGGGCAACTGAATTATTGCCTCAACCTTGAGAGGATCGACCATGATCCCTATTGTTGACACTATGAAACCTAACAATCGTCTTGACGTTACGTAGAAGCTGCACTTGTTTGGATTCAGGCGAATCTGAAAGTAGTGACAATGTTCAGAGATAAATCGGAGGTGTGTGGGATGATTCGTTCTCTTGCAAGATCACGATGTTAAATCAACTAGATAGGCCTCGACTATATGCTTGAGGTCATGGAAAGAAAAATACATGGCCCACTGAAAGGTGGCTCCAACATTTTTGAGACCAAAAGGCATTTTACTATATGCAAATGTACCCCATGGGTAGATGAATGTCGTTTTGTGTTGGTCTTCATGTTTGATTTGGATTCGATTATATCCCGAAAAACCGTCCATGAAAGAAAAGGCTTCGCAACCCGCACATTCATCAATGATCTGGTCGATGAAAGGTGTGGGAAAATTACCTTTGGGACATGCCTTGTTCAAATCATGGAAGTCAGTACATACATGAATCGTGCCTTGTTTTTTATTGACCGACACGGGGTTTGATACTCATTGGGTCAAATGGATTGGATAGATAAACCCGACTTTTAGCAATTTCTCAACCTCAACCTTAATGAATGCTACTTTCTTAGGATTAACATGATGAAGATTCTGCCGAACAAGCTTGGCATCAGGATACGTTGTGATTTCATGTTCAACTATTTTTGGATCGATACCTGGCATTTCCTCATAAGACCAGGAAAAAATGTCGCGGAATTCTTTGAAAAGATCTATGTAGATTTGAATCTCCTCGGGGGAGCAGCTCGCTCTGACGAAGAAATTCTCCATGATGCCAGGGTTTCGGGAGATATTGATGGGTAAGGTTTCAACAGTAGTTTCCATATTACCCTCAGCATAAACCTTATGTGTAGCTAAGGGATTAATAGGACAAGACCGATCTCCCATCATAGTCACGGTAAATTCTCCCTCTTCAATTCGGCTTAACTCTGGGAGGAAGTATGATCTGTGATGAAGATCTTTCCAGGGTTTATCTGGACTAGTCATTGCTTCAATTATTTCTTCATCAGAGGGAAAGACTAAGTCTAATGAATTAGTGTGAGCGAGAGAACCTTGAGCCCAAATAGGCTCTAGAAGTGGATCTAACTCTTGTGCAGGAGCTGGATCAATGTGGGCTGAAGTTTGTCGAACTAAAGAGTATGCTACTTCAGCTGCGGACAAGGGCATGGACATGCCCGGGTGCCCTGTCCCATCCATCATGGCCGATGGGGAAGGAAGTATCCACAAATCGTCGAAGTAAGTCGTGTGGAAAGACGAAAATTGAAAAATCTAAACCTTATGGTGATTGGATATTAACTTGATATCGCCTTAAGGGGGTGGGTAATCGAAGGTACCCATCAAAGATGGGCACAAACCAACCCCTATGTTGACGACACCCGGTTGATGATTATCAATCATCGGGACCGTGGATGCCCCTAATGCAGGGTCAGGTCTGGAGAAAGACAATTGATCGATGGTCACTATCCGACCCTCATGTGGAAACAACAAGACCCAGAAAAATATAACAACCACATCTTGCATGGCATAAGTCCAAATCCTTCCTAACAAGAGGTTATAGTTGAGGGGAGCATCAACTACCTCTACTTCGACACACATGGTCTTCCCTCCTAACTGCACAGGGAAAGAAGGAATGATACCATGTGGTCGGAATGAACGACCATCAAAAGCGATGAGGAGAGTAGGTGAAAGAGACAAAATGGGCTGGCCAATGACCTTCCAACATGATAACAACATAACGCATGTCTAGGCGCCCTCATCCACCACCATGTGGAAGATATTTCAAGTAAAATTTTTCATGGGATAAGCAACTACTATCTGAAATGCTAAATGGTAAGGTAGATGAGGTTTTAAGTTGTATCCATCATGATTGTACTCGGATGACAAGTCTCGGTAGATTCTAAAGTGGTTAACAAGGATTTTCTCTGGGAAGGGCAACTTTGGAGGACCTCCAAAGAAGACATCGCACAAGAGGTTTTTGATAAATCTTCCACCATAGAGTAGTTCTGGGCGGCCCTTGCGTTTGGGTTATGAGAATCTTTTTTGAATGCGCCTTTGGGAATGTGTGTCATTGTTTCTCCCAACATATTCTCAATCTCTGGAGGAAGAGATGGGAGTTTAGCTTCTTTACCCTTCTCAGAAGTGCTTGGTTTACTATAGTCGTGCGCTCTAGTCGATATAAAAGAATCACCCCTAACCATATATACGTTTTCGGATGCGGGGTTGCTCACAGGCGGACAAGGTTCTTGGTTGCCTCCTTCCGTGCTTGCAGAGGCTTGGGTTAGATTTTTCCCATGTTGAAATGGATTGGTTAACACAATAGGTTGTTGCTGCATCACAAAATTTTGGGCTTCTGCAAGCCGAGGACATAGATGGGTCGGGTGGTCTTCTGCACACAAGTTGCACGGATACCTTGCCTTCCATTTCTTAGTGTTGTCCCCGCCCGCATTATCAGTAGGTTTTTTATCCCCCTTACCCTTCTTTTGTTGTTTTTTCTTTCCTTCAGGTTGTTGGGTGGCCTTTGGGTTAGTCGATTGCATTGTGTGTACCTCCGACGTTTTGGTAGGGGGAGCAGCCAAAGTAGTAGTTTGGATGGATGCTATGTGTTGTATAGATAACTGTTGCAACTACTTCATCAATTTCTCAGCGAGCTTTGTTTGTGTTGAACCAACAATACCATTGGCATGTGGTCCAGCTCTCTATTTAGTTTTATCCAGTATTGAGCGTGGTGCATTTGGTAAGATGTTGTATAATAAATCGGATTGAGAATATATGATCTCAAATTGTTGAGCTCTCATGTTGGTGTCTTCTTCGGAGAATACTCCCGACGTTGCGATGTCTTTGGATAACTGTGGGACCAAAGACTTAAGAAACCACTCAAGTAGGAATGCGGGTGGGACTGCAGGTGGGATTGACACCTAAATTAGACTCTTCCGACATCTCCATTCTCGAATGTGATCAGAGATATGGTCTGTTGTTGTCTGTTTGAAATTGGCCAATAGCTCTGTGCTAGCATCGTATCTCACAAGTAACTAGAAATGGTTTAGGAAATCCATTGCCAGCTCACTGAAGGAAGAGTATCTTAAGCGATCGAGCTCAATGTACCATTTCGCAACACTCCCAATGAGAGTACATTGAAACAATCGCAACTGTACGGAGTCATGTTTCAATGAGTTAGATGATCACCAAAGATGGAAGGTAGTCACATGATCTCCTGGATCTTCATTAGGCTTGGCTTCGAACTTTGGAATGTTCGAAGGCAACTTCATCGACATAGGAGGCCAATGCAGATCATGACAAATAGGTTCGTTCAACAACCTTGTCAAATATGGCAAGTGCAAAGTCGCCAGGAAAGGTAGTTTGGGTTGTTGGTGATAACCTGGAAAAAAGGGCCCTAGAGTTTGACTGGCACCAGGTTGCCAGGAAAAGTTTGGCTGCTGGCTTGGATTCTAGTAGAAACCATGGCCCTTGCTAGTGTATGTATTTTTCATATGTGGAGACATCATCGACTGACTTCCAAAATAGGACATATATGGTTGGGCATGCATTGCATTCGAAGGACTTTGGGAAGGGTTGCCCCATGTCGGTCCCATGGGGATAGGCATAGTAGTTTGTCCGGGGTTCCATTGATTGTGGAAATAATTACCCCAGATCGACATTCCAGATGAGGGAACGGATCCTTGCCAAGAATTCCAAGTCCCTGCTACGAAAGAAGTTCCTAGGTTTTCTCCCTATGCAGGAATAGTACCCTGCATAGGAGTATATTGTCCAAAACTGGGGTTACCCCTAGTCGGGAAGGTGGCTGACGAGAAGGCATTTTTACCAAACATTTCGGCCAAAGAAAATGGTGTCGAACCTACCGGCATATTATTCGAAGGTGGTCCTTGACTCCTCGCTCCAAATAAACTATGGTATGTAGGTTGTCTGGTGGATTGTTGATGTGAGCCACCAAGTGAAGGGGAAGAAGGAGGGATATTACCTCCTCCGTAAGGGAAAGCATTAAAAGGAGAAGGAGTGCCCCCCATGTGACCTTGCAGAGAAGCGTTAGAGCTCCCTGCCCATAGACCTGAAGTCTGTAAAGTGGAGTAGGAAAGTAGAGGACTTGTACCCGAACTAGGCATCCCGTATGAGAATGGAGGGCCTATCGCACTTGGTTTAAAATGGGTTGTGGATGCCGCCAAAGCCGGGATCGGACCTCTGTGCGATGTAGAGGTGGTCGAGACCATGGTGGCTCAGACTGGTGACAGTGGGTTAGGAGGTGAAAACTCTCTTGTGGTGGAAACCGTAGTGGGAATTGAATAATTCCCAGAAGGAGTAACAACATTTGTTTCCATTGTTGTGTGCACCACTGTCTGGCACTCATAAAATTGAATTGGTACGATGAAAGGTGCCAAGAATTCAGTGGTTGGGGTTTCAATCGTGCCAAAAACATTTGCTCCAAGGTCCAAAATGGTCGATTCCTCTGGATGTTGGTCGGGCACAATTTCTTGTAACCCGGTCGCTTCAAAAGACCCTTGTTGGTCTAACTTTCACCTTAATAGTGGCGGGGGTGGCTCCAGTGTAACCGGCGGCAGGACAAGAAGCCTTCGTGACCGGTGGAGCTTGTGATCCTCCACTGTGTGAGAAGATCAAAGAGACTCTAGGGTAGTCTAAACGTTCAAAAGTAACACACACTAAAAAAGTCCCTAGAAGATAAGACAGGCAAACACTAAATTAATTGGAAGAACAGTTACAACAACCAACACTAGAGAAACTTACTGGTGCAAGTGCAACTCGAACATGGAAGCACCCTCCGGGTATACTCTGTAAAGTGTGGCCCGATGCCTGTACTAGGTACCGTGGTATACCCCCGCAGTCACCTGTGTATGTCCCTAAAAAATATAGGCAACTAGGTTTCCAGCGCGCGAACAGTCACCAGGCGGGTACAGTCGAAAGTCAGGTAGACCACAATGAACAAGGTATCGAGCCCAAAACCTGTCAAGGGTATCGAAAGAAAGTGGTTCGGAAGAAAACTGAGGACCTCGAATGGATTTGAGACCAGCGAAGCCCTGTGGAAAATGAAATCAACGAAATCCCAAAACAAGCCCTCTATATGTGTTCTCCACTACGATTGGTCCAACTTTGGAGGGTTTATCTCCGCTACCTTTCCGCACGTGACCTCGTGTTTATCCCCTATGTTAGAGGGGGTCCTGGATAACTTTCACGATACTAGACTTAGACACTCCTTAACTCGGACTCCAATGTTTGATTTTAAATGGCCTTGAAGAGTTTCCTCTCCAACCTAATCCAAGGCCCTAATCCTGAACTAGTTGGTTAACCCTACAAACATAAAAGTCTAATAAATTTTAGATTTAGCGTTAATTTTATGGATTTGTCTTATGTCAAGGGGTATGAAAGTGAAACTGATGATGTGTAAAAGACGAAAGCAAAAATGAATAAAAAAGCTGGAAACAAAAACTTTTACTTAATGCAAAATTTCAACAACTTTTCAAAATATATATTTTTTCTTAATTTTCTAAGATTTTGGACAACAAACTCAAAAGAAATTTCACTTGACTACAAGCTACTTATGATCTAATTAAACTGCAAAAACTTATGAAATAAACGACTTTTCCCTGGCTAATAATGCAGAAACACACTCTTCAACCAAACAATAAAATGAAAAATATTTTTTTATTTATTTAAATGCTGATAAAGAAAAAAGGAAAAATACCAACAAGTAAAAACCAAGAAAAACAATTCTGGCCTAATCACAGATCACAAAGAATCACACACTAGCAACTTAAAAAATGACTCTCACACTTGTCTAAAAACCCTAAAAAATTCTTGTATTTTTATGACAACTTTTAAATGAGAAAAAACAAGCTAAGGGTAAGATTAATCCTAAGCTACTGACTGCTAAGACAGAAATTCAAACACCTGAGATGTATAATTCTCATCAAGGGAAAGGATGACTGCCTTACCCTCAACAAAAAATATCATGCACAAGCACGCTACTGATACTCCAACAGCAAGCGTGTGAACGCGAGCTATATAGAGACAGAGGGCGTGTACACGCGGGCTAACCTTGTACAGGCCACATGTATCTCTAAAATCTGAGAAAAAATAAAAACAGACAACCCAAACCAGGAAGAGACCACTGATATTGATAACCAGGATCCCTTGAAGGCTTGGACACTCTTTTTAACAGAAAAAACAAACAATGTAAGGAATTTTTTTTTGTAAAACAAACCAAGCTGAGACAAGACTACAAACAACCAAGACTTTTAAAGAATCCTAGACAACCCCTAAGAATGTCTGATTCTGACAGGGAAGAGGATGACTGCCTCAAAAATTCTTTGGACTCTACATGTTACTACTACTTCTTCAGCTAGCATTCACACATGGGCTGTAAGAGAGTAGGGCGTGGGTACACACGTGCAAACCTTATGTAGGCCGCGTGTACCTCTGTGGGTCTCGAAAAAACATATTCAAGCAAATAACAGAGACAACTGGTATGGGAAACCAGAATCTCTACTAGCTTAGACTTTACAGAAACTAAAAAAAAAACAGGCAAGAAAAACCAGTCTTTTTCTAAAAACTACCTAAAAAATAAAATTCCAGGAACCCTAGAGACTTCCCCAGTATGGTCGTCAATTCTGTTGTGAGGGAAATATCCTTACAGACTAGCAAATAGGGTTATACTTAGCATGCAGATATGACCAAGAGAAAATCTACTTTCTACCTTCGTCTCCAGACTTAAATCCCATTTCTTTTAGTAAATACATGGCCAGATCAACCTACCTTGTTTCGGGTGTTCGATGTCGATCCTCTTGTGCACTTGATCACTTGCTCATGGTTCTCCTTCCAAAGTTGACCTGCATACAAGACAAGCAACAACTACATATGCATCTTACCTATAGACTAATGGGTTAGAGATTCAAATATGTACTTAACAAACTATGAATAACTCATGAATTAGGATGGGAAAAGCATTTTCTTTATTACTTTGAATGAGTCAAATTAAAAAAAGTCGAGACCGGCCACCGCTCCATGAACCTGATCCCGAGCTCCTCTTCAACTTTCCTCCAACTTCTTTGCTTTGTATCTCTTCTGGCACAAGGATGGCTAAAGGGTTGGGACAATGGGAATATGCAAATGGGCAGAGTTTCTTTGCTATATTTTTTCTTTTTCAAATGGGACCCCTAGCCCTTATTTTATAGGCTAAAAGAAGCTATGTATTTGGATGAACCCTCGACCATGCATGGACGGGAGTTTCAGTTAACTCACCCAGAGCTGTGTTTTCCATCAACAACTTTCCTTTCTTCGTGCTTTTGTCGGTCCACGTGGGCTATTTTAGGTCAGCTAGCATGTACATGCGTGTAGTAATGGAGTAGGGCATGTGGGCCCTTATAAAAGAGGTTATTTTAAAGAGTTGTTCAACAGTGCTTTGGCAAAGAAGGCATCTAAGATGGCATGATGCCAAGTAAGCATGTATGGTGCAATTTAGGGTTATAACACCTACGAATTTAGAAGACAATTTTCTATATGCACAACTATTCGCAGTCCATATCGTTGATAAATACTTCGGAGATGTTATTCAGTACTTGAGCAAAGGTACTGCGCCGCAAGAGTATAACACTGCACTGAATAAAAATCTGGTAGTGTGCACTACCGACTATCAACTGATTGCAGGACACCTATACAAAATGGGTGCATATAGCATCTTGTGCAAGTACGTGTTAGAGAATGAAAGACCAGGAGTCTTAGCAGAAGCTCAAGAAGGAATAGCATGAGGATATTACGTAGGTAAGGCTACCGTGCAAAAGGTATTGTGCACAGGACTATGGTGGCCAACGATTCATAGAGACTTGAAGGAGTACTGTCAAAGATGCGATTTCTGTCAAAGGGAAGGTGTTAGCGATAAAAAATGCCTTGCAAGTTTTTATGATATCATATCATAAGGTGATAATAAGGTAAAGATTTATTTATAAATCTTTAAGTTTTAAAGTATATAAAATTGGCTTTAAATCTTATTTTCCAATGAAAAAATGATGTGGCATCTCAAAATATACCAAAAATAAAATTTTATCTTTCACCGACTAAATCACTTTTTTACAGTGTAGTAAGCTGGTGAAAGTCTCCCTTTTCATCGGCTAAATGATTGTTTTCACAATGTAGTAAGCTGGTGAAAGTCTAGGTTTTTCAGCTGATAAACTGCCTTGGGAAAAATAAATTTGTTGAGCCATGGAGAGTTCATTTTACATGCTAAAATAGTTGATTGAAAACTATACATCCTAATATTTCCAATGGTACTTTCAGATCTTCATTTAGATCTCAGGAAGGCAATCAAAAGTTCCCCACAAGATGAGACATCATTTTCAAAAATTTTCCAAAATGTATTATTTTGGTCAAAAGTCAAATTCGACTTGTTGAGTTTATTAAGGAGCATATGATTATGAATAGTCATATATATTATAAAATATCATCCATGAGTGCATGTGGCACTTCATTTGATCAATAGAAATATTCAAGAGATCAAAACCTAAAATGTAGGAATATGACTAGATTTGGAAATCTGGATTTTCCTGTTTTAGTCACCTTCTTGGGAGACAGATTCTGATCATATAGAAGAGTATTTTTAGAAACTGAAGGGGTTTTTTCATAATCATGGGTGTCTCTTAAATAACCTCTCTCATTTTTCCAATATCTTTTGTGATTTGGAGGATATAGGTGAATCTTGGAGCAACATTTTTCCAGAAATTAAATACTCTGTTTTTCCTGTTTTAGTCATTGTCTTTAAGGACGGATTCTTATGAGTTGGAATACTATTTTTAGAAACTGAAGGAGGATTTTCATAATAACGGGTGTCTCTTCAATAACCTCTCTCATTTTTCCAAGATATTTTGTTATTTGGAGTATATATGTGAATCTTGGAGCAACATTTTTCCAGAAATTTATGTATTTTCCAACCACCTCACAATTTCGAATTTGAAATAAGAAAAGAGGATATCAAATCCATCTTTTGAGGATCTTGAAAATAATTTGTAAATATTATTTAATCTCATATATGTAAGAGGCAAGGGGGTTCGATTTTGGATACAGGAACTATACTATTTTGTAATAGACTTTTCATATGATAATACAGATCACAAGTTTCTCTCTCTATTGATATCAGATTTCCATCCTTTCTTCTGTACTTTATTTCAATCTTGTTTTAACTGCTAAATGACTGTCATCTCATTAGTTAGTTCATAGGTTTGACTTAATAGTATTCTCCACTGTATTATTTGACCCATAACATCTGTGGTTTTGGTTAATAAGTATAGATTTCTTCACCCATTTTAAAGCTATTATCTGATTATTGATTCTTGAGAGAATATAGGACTACATGAAAACATTTGATAGGGCACATGCCATTTAAATTGATTTATGGCCAAAAATTAGTGGTTCCATTAAAATTTCTAGTACCAAGATTGTACGTAGCCCCAATTACACAAATGATAGAACGAGGTGTAGTACAGGAGAGACTGAATCGGTTAATGACCATGGAGGAAGAGCGGATCTTAGAAGGATTCCACCAACAAGTTCAGAAAGCAAGGGACAAAGCTTGGCATGATAGACACACAAAGAAGAAAATTTTCAAGGAAGGAGATTTAGTATTGATGTATGACAACAAATCGTTTTAGCATCCAAGAAAGTTAAGAATGCATTGGCTAGGACCTTATGAAGTAAAATCTGTCACAGATGGAGGCGTTGTCCAGTTGAAATATTTATCAGGTGTAGAACTCAGAGGGATGATCAATGGGAGCCGATTGAAGCTGTACAAGGACATTCGACCATCCACTGCACAGTAAAAAAAATAAAAAAATCACACACTTGGGGAAAAGAACTAAAAGGGGCCCAGTATGTCGTGGGAAGAAATGGAACACACACTTATGAAGACAAACTCAGTGAGGAGAAGGAACACGGTCACACATAAAGGGAAACAAGTGGGAAAAGGAAAGTCGACAAAAGCAGTACGACAAGACAACACTAGGCGGAATTAAAGGAAGGAAATGACTAATGGGACGCCACATTAATCACGCCAACTGCAGACAGAAAGACAGAGTAATGGCATGTACAAAACCGCCAGAGGTGCATTAAACCCGTAATTAAGGTGCATGGAACCCACAATTAAGGAAGCGTCCATGACAAGTTTCATGGAAAACCCATACAACACACGAACACGGGAGAAAACAGTTTGTTCGCAAAAAGAGAGCAGACGAAGAGAGATAGAGGCTAAAGAGAACATAGTGATTTCATAGAGATTACATAAACCGTTTGAATTTAGAAAACGTTTGACATTCATAGCCATGGCACCGCCCAAGCAAGCAGAAGCAAGCCAGACTGCTAGAAAAACCAGAGTTCAAACCATATCATGAGTACAGGCGGGAGAAGGTGAACAACATCCGCCAGAGATTGTCAATATCAACGAAATCCCATCTCCATACACAACACCAGTGAACCCTACACTGATAGTGGAAGAAACCCAACAACCCACACTGGAGGGCACGAGTATAGATATACTGGTAGAGGTATAAGAGCAGCCAAACCAGGACACATAAACCTTGAAGGAGGTGCAACCAGAGAACACTGAAGCAACTCCAAAAGTCAATGGAACAACGCTGAATCTAGAAGTTGCAGTCAAGCCAGATGAGTCTCAAATGACCATATCAGACCACCCACAAGAAGGAATGGTTGAAGATATCATGGGTTGGTCGAAATGGTAATACCGAGGAACAACCGAAAGCCATTGGAACTTCGAGCTAGCCACCACCACCGAAGAAAGACAAGATACAGATACCCAGGTCACCTTGCAAGAAATTGGCCACATAAATCATTCTACCACATATACCAGATGGGGTACTGGTAGGACAAGACCTGCTAGGTCATATAGGGAAGCTCAAATATGTGGAACATGATATAGAAGACACAGACAAGTTTCTGGAAATTGCAAAGAGAGTGTACATGGAGATGGTGGGCATGAATTCATTTGGGGAACCGATTAATCAACCACTCCAATGGGCAACTGGGTTGGAGAAAACATGAATTTTAGGTCTGCTGGACCTACCACATTTTGGCAGAGGCCCGTATGCAACCACGTGCGTCAAACACTTGTTAGAAGTCATGCATGGCAGGGATATCTAGTTGAACAAGCTCGTCTCAATAGACGTAGAATTTATTCCAAACATAACAGGATTTCCATCTCGGAGCATGGATCCCGCACAATTTTTGGATGATAAAGACAGGGAGAAGGTGCTATCAGAAGAGACGAAGAAAAAGTATGGCACTGACAGGGGGACAATAGGTATCATTATCAAGAGCATCAATGATGCCGGAACATAATTGGGTGTGAAAATCATATCATGCAAGCTGCTAAGAAAATGTCGTAGGGAGGAAGTCTCAGCTAGGGTTGTTGTAGTTGTAGCTCAATGCACAGAAGGCACCACAGTGAGTTGGGCACCGTACCTCTTGAACTTATTCTTGGATGACTACAAGGATGTGTAGGATCTAGGCACGAAATTTCACTATTCATGGCTAATCACAATAATAGCCTTCAATGGATGGAAATAACCAAGGTATGTAACTTTTTGTACCAGACCCAAACCAAACCAGGGAGCATGATACATGGTTGAGACAAGTAGTTGATGAGTTGGCGCACATACATGAGGTGTATAGTTGATGATGTTGGTACATATTGATGAGTCATAGTTGATGAGTAGTTGACACATGATTGGTACATACTTGGTACATGGTTGGATGCACTTGTTTATGGTACAGGTTGATTACAGGTTGGTGCATGGTTGATGCACTTTTTTATGGTATAGGTTGATTACAGGTTGAGATATAGGTTTATGCATGGTTGATGCATGGTTCATATTTATTGGTACAGGTTTACAATGGTATATCTCACAGTGATAATGTGACAGTGGTTCCATCATTCTACTTCTACTTCAGGGTTGCAGGATGGTAAAGGATAGGTGGTTGTAGCCACCTTCCGGTTGTAGCCAGAGAACATTGGGGGTTGTAGCCTCCTTCTGGTTGTAGCTAGAGAATTGGGGAGTTGGAGCTTCCCTTAGGTTGTAGCCTGAGAAACTAGGGGGTTGGAGCCTCCTTCCAGTTGTAGCTAGAAAACAAAGGAAGTTGGTGCTTCCAATGAATGTAATTCTTCAAGACATATAAGAAAAATCATTTCGAGGTTTTCTCCCGATTTGGGTTTCCACGTAAAATACTGGTGTACTGTGTATGTGTGTGATTGTTTATTTCTTACTGGTCATTATTGGATAATAATTCTACATTGATATAACATTTGAAGAAAAATGATTATAATTACGCTATTACTGATTCACCCCCCTCTCAGTAATCCAAGAATTGGTATCAGAGTAGGTTCCTTCATAAATCTGTTTAACCACTGAAAGGTAGATCATGGAGAGTACAAACTCGTATAAAAATGGAATACCATAGTTTGATGGACAAAAGTATGCTTTTTGGAGCATAAGGATGAAGACATATATAAAAGCACAAAGATTTCAAGTTTGGCAATCAATTGTAGATGGATACACAGTACCAACAGTTCCACCAACAAATGACAAAGAAGTGAAACTCGGTGAGAATAATTCCAAATCCATAAATGCACTTTTGAATGGTCTCAGTGATATGGTAATCACCAAAGTTGCACATTGTAAATCTGCTAAAGATATTTGGGACAAGCTTCGAAATATTTATGAAGGAGATTCAAAAGTCAAAGCAGCAAAGATTCAAACTTACAGAGGTCAGTTCGAACAACTAAAAATGAAGGAAGATGAAGATATCATAGCCTACTTCTTACGAGTCAATGAAAGAGTGAATGAAATCATAGGATTGGGAGAAGAAATCAAAGAATCTATAATTGTTCAAAAGGTACTAAGATCTCTTCCTATGAGATTCAACCCTAAGATATCAGCATTAAAAGAAAGATCGGATCTAAACTCAATAAACATGGACGAACTGCATGGAATATTCACAGCATATGAGATGAGAACTGAACAGGAAAATCCAGATGTAAAAGAAGTAGCCTTCAAAGAATCCAAAAGATCAAAGCAAAATAAAAAGGAACAAGAACTTCTGGATGACATTATCAGTAGTAAAAAATCTTATCTTGACAAGTCTGGACTTGGATACAATCAGACAGAAAAGTGATCAAGCTCCAAAACAACAGAGCAAGAAACAAATCCAAAAAGTTATGCAGAAACAATCAAAGGGGATAAAAAAATATACAAGGAAGATTACAGGGACACTCCTCCATCGAGAAGATTCAGATTTCAGAATCAACAACAGATAGACATGCCTCAAGAAGAAGAAGGATTCATAAGAGAAACTCCTTTCATAAGATATTCAACTACCAGGTATCAAACTATATTTTTTGGTTTATGTTATGAACGTAATAATTTTGGACATAAAGATGTAAATTGCAGAGCTAACAACAGGAACAATAACTACTTTGAGAGCCATACACAAAGGGGTTATTCAAGAAGACCTAGTGAAACACAGAGAAGAAGTTACAACAGGTTTGAATCTTTGAGC